>BQKN01000100.1:313576-327840 GCA_022839385.1 Asparagus kiusianus
AAAAAAAAAAAAAAACTAACCAAACTACCTAAAGTTACATGCTTACACATATATAGCACAAATTTGATTGGTATTTAAACTCGCCCTTCCCAAAGACACTCAAGCCCAGGCCCATCATTACCAGCTCTCAACAGGATCTGCTCAATTTCTTGTGGCGGGTTCAGACCCATAGACTTGGCCCGCTCCAACCTCTCCAACCTCGTGAGCCCAATGCACGGCCCGTATCTGATGTCCATATCGAACCGCCTCAGCTTCATCTCCTCCTCCCCGTACTCATCTACACCCCCGAAACAAAAACGAAATCAGGGTTAGGGTTTTACAATTGGAGTAGAAACTAGGGTTAGGGTTTCGTTCGTTCACCGTCGAGATCGTAGGATCCGTGGGCGACGAGCGCCGGAGCCTGCGGGGGGTCGCCGGAGCCCAAGGTGGCGCTTTTGCGCGGCTTCTTCGTTGTTGAGGAAGACGAAGGTTTGGATGCGGTGGTCTTCTTCTTTTGCTTGTAGAATCCCTTCATGTCTTTTGATGCCATTGTGATCTCTCTCTCTCCCTCTCTCACTGTGTTTTTAATTTTGGATTTTAGGGTTTCGAATTGAAATTGGGGGTGATTTTTAGGGCCAGGGGGCGGGTTGCGTTGGATTGTTGTCAGGATGGCACGTGGACGGTTGCGATGGATCTGGCTATTCTTTTTGACTTCCACTATTTTACACCGGGTAGGATTCGGGTTGGACTCATAAGATCCGTTAACAATCCAAACCCATTAGAAAAATAACATATTAGATGCCAAATTATTTATTTACCAACAATTTATTATCGAACAATTTTTCAAAACAGTCTCTTTTAAATTTTTATTTTTCAAAATCGATCCTGTTTTTTTTAATTATCAAAACCGACCCGTTTTTTTGATTAGCAGCCTAATCACATTCCTAAATAGTCGGGGTTGCCAACCCCGACTATTTAGGGCTTAAATTTGTATGGTTTAAGGTTTCTAATTAGGGTTTAACACCCTCCTAAATAGTCGGGGTTGGTAACCCCGACTATTTAGGAATGTGATTAGGTTGCTAATCAAAAAAACGGGTCGATTTTGGTAAATAAAAAAAACAGGGTCGATTTTAAAAAATAAAAATTTAAAAAGGGCTGTTTTGAAAAATTGTTCATTTATTATCTACAGAAAAATATTGTACATAATATATCACCTCATATAGCTGGTTTAAATATCGTACATAATATATCACCTCATTGTACATGATATAATACTGAACATAAGATATCAAGCTAAATGAGCTGCCAAAAAATAGAGCGGTGATATCTGTTTGCATCTAAGAGCAAGTGCAGCAACCTCCCAAGGAGGCTCCTAAGTCCTACGTGGCAAGAAAAAGCTCCCAAGACCTTCCAACAAGCTCTCAAGAAAGCTCTTAAGTCCTAGTTGGCGGTGGGACCCACCATGGAGCTCCTAAGAGCTCCACAAATTTGTGGAGCACTTGGGAGCTCCCAAGGGGTGGGGGCCTACTAAAAACTATTTTTTATTAGATTTGTTGTTTTAAAATATATTTTTAAAATGTTATTTTTAGGAGAATAGATTTTTTAAATAATATTTGAACTCCTAGTTGGGAGTTTGTTGGAACATTTTTCCTAGTAGGGAGCTCCTAAGTGGGTCTCATGCTTGAGAGCACTCCAACAAGAGCTCCTTACTAGGAGATTGCTGCACTTGCTCTAAGTGATGAACATATAAAGTACTGGTCAATAATATATACCTTGGTGGCTCATTAAAAAAAAAAAGAACATGTGCTTGTTTCATATGCAACCTCAATTGTGGTTTTGTTATTATGACTCCCCCATTATTATCTATTAAACAGCTCAGCTTGCAGAATGGGGCCTCATCCCCAATTATGGGACCAATTCTGCAAAAAAAAAAAAAAATTTGACAGACCTTATTCAGAAAAATCTCCAAGCTGTCAGTTTATGATGACATCTCATTTGGACCCCACACTCCCGCAGCAAACGACGGCCTTTTCCAAGGGTGTACCATGGCTCCGACTCGTGTACGTGTTTTTATTTTTCATCGGTAGAACTGCGTGATTGGTGTTGGCTGTTTTTTAACAGCGGCATCTTGACGTTCGGGTCTACTGTTCCGGCGTAACTGCTTTGTGCAAATTCGTAGTCCGGAACGGACGCGCCAGTTTTTTGGTGGCAGAGGAGAGCAGGCGCTATCGTGGTCCGGCACAGTAATTCACGTGGTTTGACCCTTGACCGGATTCAAAAGATTGGAGACAGCAGACAGATTGCTCGCGTTTTGGAAATAGTCGGAGGATCCGCTGTTGGGATTGTCGCATGCTAGTTGGGAGTTATAAATCAACGTTACTTCTTATTTCTATGCTTAACCGGGTGTTTCGTTGCACAATTTTATAAAAAAGTTTTTTTTAAATTTCTGATAATGATAATTCTATACTTCAAAATTCTATGTAGATTTTTATAAACTGTGTTTGGTTCAAAAAAAATTTACAGAAATATTTTCTGTAAAGTACAAAAAATACCAAAATTTTAAAAAAATAATTTTCTCTCAAAATGGATGGAAACCATCAAGAAATCTGGCATCAAGTTAACATTTTTCTATAAAATTGATACTTTTCTATAAATTTAGGGGGTGTTTGGTTTATTTTCTACAAATTATAGAAAATCTTACTATTTTTTATAAAGTTATGGGTCATTTTATTGTTTTGAACCAAACAAGCAAAGTAAAAAAACTGTACTTTTTGACTTCTTAAAAATTTTTCTATAATTTTTTAAAGAAATACAAGGAAATCATATTTTGGATGAAAAATATTTCCTATAATTTATAGAAATTGAACCAAACACCCTCTTGGCAAATAAATGTCAAACTGTTTTGTGTGGCCCACATATAAGTGACACTCACAGAGAGACCAGTTCACTATTTAATTCACGTTAGTATTCAACTCAGAAGGAAAAAAAGTTCTCAAAATATGAATTATGTTATATTGTTCTCTTGTCTCTCAGTTTTGAAACTAAATGTTAATCTTTCAAATGATGCATATTTATCATCTCTAAAATGATTGCAATTCTTTTTTGCGTGAGGAGTATGATGTTGGAAAAGATTATTTTGAATCATCATAACAACTCTGGAAATAATAGATATTACTATTTGAGAAGATTCTCTGATTAATAAGTTATTGGCATGATATAATTTCATCCATGCTAGCCCTTTGAAAGTGAACGAAGCATTAAAAAAAAATTCTAGAGGAAATTCTTACAATTGCACGACAGAAAGTCAGAAAGTATTATTATGATTTTATTACAAACTTATCGCACACGCGGAGCGGGAGCTTTCGGTGTTGCGTGTTTTGGCGAGAATCAGAGGATACGGATGGAATCATGTAAACTCGAGCAGTGGATATTTATCGTTCACCGTGAAAGCGACCCCCCCCCCCTTTTTTTATCTCTCCCGTCATAAAAAGATGAAAATAATGGCATAATCGCGTTCGCCAACGCAAAAGAGATCCGCCCTTTTCATCGTCTCCATGCTCAAAGAATCCACCTTTCTTTTCTCAAAAATAATTTCAACCCATTAATAAAAAACCCCACGCAACTTCCTCTTCTTCTTCTTGTTTATTCCATTTCCCGATGAAATGAAGCCGTAACAAACTTCCTACGCATCTCGATTCGGTCCGATCAGATCGATGGGGTCAGGGACCAGCAAGGATCCGTCGCCGGCGGCGAGCGGGCCCCGCCGCCCGAGGCCTAGGGCTTTCGGCGCCTCTTGCTTCGGCCTCTCTTCGAGCGCTCCTCGAGACCCAGTAATCAAAATCGATTCTTTTCCCCCTATTTTTTTTTTGTCCCTGCCGTTGCCCAGTTTGAGTTTGCGGGTTTAAGTTTTTGTTCTTGATCCAGGACTACGACGACGACGGAGAAGGGAAAACCGGTAGAACCGACGGGGTCGAGATTAAATCCTCGAGAGGGATTAGCGAGGGATCGAGAAGACGTAGGAAGACGCCACCTTCGTCGGCGAGCGCCGGTCGAGACGGTGCTCATCAGGAGAGTAGCGGTAGTTCGGATGCGGATCCTGCCATCTCTTCGAACCCATCGAGCAGGCCTAGGTCTCGACTCGGGTTTATCCCAGATGGAATCGGGTCTCGATTGGGCAGAGCGATGAGCTTAGGGTCGTCGAGGGCTCGGCCTCTGTTCCCCGAAACCACTTGTGACGACGTAGGAAGCGAGAACGAGGAGGACGTTGCTGTTGGTGCTGCTGCAGGTGACGACGCGGCTGCGGATCACTCCTCGCGTAGGAATCACGTGGAATCTGCGAGCAACGAAATCAGGCGATACAATCACAGTCAGTTGGAGGGCAGCGTGAGGTTTAGCCGGACCCTCAGCGTCGGGAGGCTCCGCGATAGGGTTCTCCGCAGGTCTTCGTCCGCCGCGTTGACACTAGGGCCTGCGTCGGTGGAACACGGGCCTGCTGCCGAGTACAATGCGCGTGTTGGCGACGGACAAGGGTTAGGCGGTCGGCGGAGGTTGCTGCCGTATGATGTTGGCAGCTTTGCTGAAAACGGCTACCGTGCCGAGGATGGGAGTTTGAATTTGAGGGAATTAGGAAGCAGTCATGACTTGTTGGAGCACAGGTCGGCTTTCCTCGAAAGAAGAAGGAGAATAAGATCTCAGGTAGAGAGTCAATTTGGCATTGCTCTTTGCTACGGTGTGAACGTGCGTGTTGCGTATTGTAACTTATTTTCTTTTGTATTGGTTTTGACAGGTTCGAGCTCTTCAGAGGTTGGGTAGTAGGTTCGAGAGTTTATCGGGTCATGAGAGGTCTTGCATTTCATCCGGCCAACATAGAACAGGCCGTTGCACGTGCAGAGCGACCGCCCGCGTTGCGTCCAATCCTAGCGATGAGCAGGGCACTAGGGCCAGCTTGTCAAGGATTGTTATGTTGGCCGAAGCACTTTTCGAGGTATAATTTCTCTCATGTTTGGAAAACTAAGAAATCATGTTCTGTGTGATGTTGTCATGCGTGGTTGGCCGCTTTTATTTAGGTTTTGGATGAAATCCACCAGCAATCCGTGGCCTTGACTTCTCGTCCGGCCTTTTCTTCGATTGGATCTGTTCCTGCACCGAAGGAGGTTGTAGAATGTATGCCGGTAAAGGTATACATGAAGCCACAAAAACATCAGCATGATGAGATTGCTCAGTAAGTATTCCTTGCATGTCCTCAAGTTTCTCATACATAAGTGATGGGAAGATGTGATTTTGGTGTTTGAAACATGTGACCTCAGCATTCTTCTTTAAAAATGGCGGAAGTCACCGGATTTCCAACCTCAAGGTTGAATTTAGAGTTTAAGACGGGTTTCATGAGTTTACATATACATAATGTAGCATTCCTATTGGACCTTGATTCGCTATAAATTTATTTTAGGGATCTTAGTTTTTGTTTGCCTTGCACCCATGATCCTAATTAGAATTTTCTGGGGACCATTGACCGTACAGATGCTATATTTGCCTGGTGGAGTATGAGGATGGAGATTTCATGCGGATACTGCCCTGCAATCATGAATTTCATCAAAAATGCATAGACAAGTGGTTGAAAGAGATTCACAGGTACACTAATAATATTCTTTCTTATGAACAACCATCATCATATTTGCTTAATTCAGTTTGTTCTATTTCTGAGTTTTTCCATTCATGGTTACCTTTATGATCTTTTTTTTTTTGTGAGAAAAGGCTGTTACCTATCTTGAGTTTGATTTGAAACCTGGGCCTCTTACACCAACTCAGATGACTTTATAATTGTGACATTGAGGCAGCCATTTTTTTATGACGTTAGAATCCCTTTATTGTTCATGCTCAGTGGAACTTTCCTTTCTTTACTAGCAATATGATCCACTTCAAGTTGTGATCAGTTCCATAACTTATCTTACTTTTTATGCCATGGACTGAACTAATCCTGCAATTGTTCATCCTGGCTTAGTTAAACGTGGGACTTATCGAGGTCCTCAACAAGCATATACCCACAAGAGAACATTATCCTTTTGCATGCATTCCATACTTCATCCATGATTACTCAATATGGTAAAAATATCCAGCTTTTGATCTCTTTTCCCATGTAAAATGATGAAAAGTGTAAGAAAGTGGGTCCTAATGTCAGCTTTCATCACTTTACATTGTTTGTTTAAATTCTCTTTTACATGAAAAGCTTACACCTTTTGATGAGGTGTCACCGAAAGCAAAATCACCAAAATTAGAAGTGATTTTGTTGGAAAGCTTACACAATGTCATAAATGTGTCCAAAAAAATAATAAAAGAGTCAAAACCTTGTAGAAAGTGGTGATGTGGATAACCACTTTCCATTTTGTGTCATAAATACTCTACTTTACATTATACTATCCAAACAATGTAATACTATTATTTTAGGATTCACAAAGATTCCTAACCAAACAATGTAAACACTCGAATGAAAAGTGGTGAGGTGGATAACCACTTTCTATTTTGTGTCATAAAAACTCTAGTTTTCTAAAGGCATCCAAACAGACTGTGTTTCAATAAAGACGTGGGTATAGCAATTTCAATGATTTGGGGACTAATTACAAAATATGAGAGATTCGAGGCACTGATATTGAAAATTTGAAATAGTCCTTTTATTTTACTAGGTACAGAATTTGAATTTGCTACTTTTATAACCCACCGCAACACTGCTCCTAAGTTGGCAAATAAAGTATGGCAGCTCCTTTTTTAATTTTGTCAAAGGTATTTGTGCACATATAAACTTATACACATTATGCTTGTAGTGAAAATATGATGAATTAAGAATACACACACACACAAGTGTGTGTGCGCGCGTGTGTGTATGGACAGTTAGACGTCTAGACTGGCACTAAAATACCGAGTCCGCCACCTCCCTAGTAACTTATACACACTAAAATAAGTATTCACATGCAAATCTCTATTCTTCGGCTTTTTCTTATTATGAATTGTAAGTTTATCTTTACGAATCAGTTTTTGTGTGTATTCATGCCACTGTTTCTATATCAAAGTAGCTCCATATCAAAACTTCTTTAGCAGAGGACCCTAAAGTTCTGATTGCAATCCAATGCGCTATTTGTTGTTACTAACCCGTTAAAAATTTTCTTGTTGAAAGCTTTGCAAATTTTTCTTTCTGAGTTTACTGAATTAAACGCTTTTCTCCCCCCTTGTTAGGGTCTGTCCTCTCTGTCGCGGTGATGTTTGCAGAACTGAAGTATCCGGCGCCGGTAAAATAAGTTGAGTTCGTTACTGCAGGATCCAATCTTAATTTAACCTGCAAGATTTCTGTTTACTGCAGGATTCAAACTTCTTTGAGTTCTGTTACTGGAGAGCATTGCCCCTTTCCTACTTCCTTGGGTTCAAATCACCTAATTTTATTTTCTTAGGTTAAATGCAACCCAAAGATGATATGGATAAGTTCCAATGTTATATCCCCAATTCTTCTTATTGGTAAATTTTGTGAGGGGCTCCAAACTTTACGGTGGGGGGACAAATGGAAATTTGAATCATCTCTATTAGAAGATTATGGAACTCTCTGTCGTCAATGAGCATGTGTTTTTGAGCGCTTCTGCAATATTCTTTT
Source organism: Asparagus kiusianus (assembly GCA_022839385.1). Taxonomy (NCBI): domain Eukaryota; kingdom Viridiplantae; phylum Streptophyta; class Magnoliopsida; order Asparagales; family Asparagaceae; genus Asparagus; species Asparagus kiusianus. The sequence continues at coordinate 321,189 of BQKN01000100.1, forward strand.
TATTTCCTTTGTTTGCTCTTTCTATAGGACAAATGGAAATTTGAATCAACACTTTTTAGATATTATCATATTCTAACATCTGATATTACAAAAAATAATTATAGCCAATCGAGTGATTAGTAAAAGAGATCTCACATCATAGAAGCGTGGATAATAAGATAAAGAGGAAAGGTAATGTCATTACCAACAGTTTTACCAATAGCAAACTGCAATGTAAAGTTAACCTATTTTGTGGAGCCTAATTATTGGTTATAAGCATTGAGGTTTTCACATATATGCTTTTCAATTTATTAAAAAGGGTTATATTATCTTATACAATAAATTTGGTTTAGTACTGAATATTAATATGGTTGTAATAATATCGTTATTGAGAAGTCTTTATGGATTAGTATGTTCTTTACGATATAATATATCATAATCTCTCTGCTCTAATTTCATAAGAATTAATTCTTCATATTTTTAGTTTTACTTATATGATATGGAGAACGAGTTATAAAATTGAATGAGAATATTAGGTAATGTAAAAACGAGTGAATTCACAACTAAAAGTTAATGTGAATATGAGTCAAACCACAAGTAAAAATTTAATGGACGTATTGAAAGTAAATTCATATGCAAAATTATTTTGTGAATTGAATAATCAACTAGCTTTTGAAGATTTCAATATACTAATAAACAGATATGTTGTACTAGATCAATGTGTTTATAACTCACAAATAGTAGATTACATGGTCATAGTCTAGGTTGAAGGAAACAATATTTCATTTGTTGAAGGTTTCTGCTGTCTCTTTTAAGTTTGGGTAAATTTCACAAAACCCTCAAAAGCTCTGGGGCGTATTGCGCAAAAAACCCCTGCAGTCCTGGACTTTGTTTATCTCCACTGAACCCCAAATATTTTTTCCAGGATAACCCTAAAACTCCAAAGTACGTCAAATAACCCCCCACTAACTTGTTACAGCTTAATTGCGGAATGATGTCGCTGTTCATTGTCAAATTACCCAAATATCCTCAAAGAAAAGACCTCCAGCTTAACTGCGGAATGATGTCACTGTTATATATATATTTTTTGGTAAATAAAAATTTTATTCGGCACCAAAATGAAAAATATATGTACATCAAAAACCTCATCATATTTTATTCGTCACCAAAATAAGAAAAACACATATATGCTGTGTTCTTACAAATCACCAACTGCATCTCCCAGCGTCCCATTGAAATCTCCCTGATTGTATTTTTGACTGTAAACCCATCCAGAGTCATAGAGATAGTATCCCGTCTCTATTTTCAGCATCTACCTTGTTGTTTATAATTGCAGTCATCAAATCCACTTTAATCTGTTTAACTAGCTGCTCAATAGCTCTGGAATTTTGATTGAATATCCTCTCATTGGGCTCCATCCATTTGTTATAGATTGATGAAGTTAAAGTCATTCTTTTGACACTATGTTTGAAGCATTTCCCCCGTAAACTGAAACTATACCAGTTCAATAACTCGTTCCAATCGCAACTCCTCCACTTGAAGCAAAGCCAGTCCATTATTCTGCTCCAGACATACTTAAAGAATTTGCAAAAAAATAAAAATAGGTGATTCCGACTTTCAACTTCAGCACCTGAGCATATGATTTAAGATTATTTGAGTCTTAAAATCGGTATATAAAACTTAAATAGAAATAGTTATTTGATTAAGATTATTTAAGATCTAAGATTATTTGATTTTTTTACATTTTCTCATCATTTACACTTTTCTCATCATTTTCTCTAAAATAATCAAGGATGAAGTCAAAACTCACAAATATAACATCATATATGCAATAATACTAATAATATGATAGGTTTGAATTGAAATGTAATATCTAAAAGAGTTAAGGGTATTTTTGTCTGCTGAAGTTTTTTCTCAAACTAAGGGAGTATGAAATTTGACAAATAATCAAATTTATAATTTTCACAAGGTTTAATTTCACATAACCCCATAATGTTATACGGTATTTCACATAACCCCTTGAACTTTGTCCTCTTTCTCATGAAACCCCTTACGTGTCACCCAATTATTTAACCCCTCCGCTTCCTCACCGCTCTCGGCTGCTCGTCTCAAATCTAAATCTAGGGTTTCCTCGATCTTCTCTCTTCTTCTCCAATGGACGCCATGGATTCAGTCGTAGATCCCCTCCGTGATTTCGCGAAGGACAGCGTCCGCCTCGTCAAGAGATGCCACAAGCCGGATCGCAAGGGTAAAGCAAGATCCCCTCCGTTCAAAAAAAATTAAACCTTACTTTGTTTGATTTTTTTTTTTCGATCACGCAGAGTTCACGAAGGTGGCGTTTAGGACCGCGATCGGATTCGTTGTGATGGGATTCGTTGGATTCTTCGTCAAGCTCATCTTTATTCCTATCAACAACATCATCGTTGGATCTGGTTAAGGTAAAAATCCTAGATTCACCTAGATCCGTTATTTCTCTAGATTATACAATTGGATTCGAGATCCTAAAACCTAGATCTTTGATCCTGTATGTGCGTACACGGAATGTTTGTATAACTGCCGTATGCTCTATTCTGATTGCTGCAATGCTATTGATTGCTAGCTCTGTTAACCCAATTGAAACGCTGATTACACTTTTACATTTCTACGTTCTTAATTCTTGAATTCTGTAAGTTATTGAGCCTATGCTTGCACTACAATTTATGACGATATTCGTATTGGATAGGTAGCTGAGAAGTTATTTTTGAAAACTCTACAACATAGGAGCCAAATGAACACTGTTCAAAGTCTTTTTCCACAGTAATATACTGCGAATGAAGTAAGTCTAATAGATACATTGTACAAGAAGTAGCGGAATCAAGTAAAACCAACCTACTGACAATTTCATGATTGAAAACATTGTTAGTTATCGAATTCACCACTAACCACTTCTAATAAGTAGCAGCGGCAGTCTCCAGGAAGTACATGTACAATAAACAGGAAGTACATGTACAATAAAAGGCAGAAGACTGACATCCTTAAACCTGATTATGAAAGTACGTCAATAAACAAGAAGTCTGTACTATAAATTAATTAACGATATAATATTGAGATTCGTTTAATCATCAGATGTAGTCATTGTGATTATTGCCTTCACGGCAGCTTTTTAGTTTACACTTTGCTCTAGTCCGAAAAATAGGTATAGCTAATATAATATTGAGATTCGTTTAATCATCAAGAATGTTCATTTTAGTGACACATCGCACGCACTCATAGATTCTTTCTTCTTTGGCACAACCTTCTACTCTTGCAGCAGTTAACCTCTGGATAATGTTCAAACAATTGGGAAATTGGGTGCCAGAAATGCTACCTAACAACCGGAGTATGCAAAACTGAGGTGGAAATCTCTTGTGCTGGCATGGTGGATTGGGATTTTGCCCTTCTTTAGCACTGGCTGTCATTATTGACACAGATATAGGCATACTTATAGATTTCTTTTGCTGGGCTTTTACTCTTTCGAAACCCAAAGCAGGAAACCCTTGTGTGTCGAAGTCAAAGAGTTTGCCCTTGTGCCCCATATTTGTGAGATTGTTAGGATCCTACCGAAAGACTGGGGGGGACAATGCATAGCAATATGAGCACCTAGTGTAAGATTGTCAGCATCCTACTGAAAGACTAGGGACAATGCATAGCAATATGAACGATCCTAGCCTCAGATGAACTGGTAGAGTTTGTCATCAATTGTAGGGTATCTAAGCGTTTTTTAGAGCCATCGCAACTAGGGAAGATGACATTTCTTTGAGTTTGAGGTATGGTGGCTCACCACGTCCTTGGAGTCTGCTGAGAGGGCATTTGTTGATGTTCACTCCAATGACAAGCTGTTCCATTAAATTTGATATGGTATATTGGGCTAGCATTTGCACTTACGAAGGATTGGACTTGTGCATTCTTTTTTTTCCCGTATGCTTCCTTTTGGATGGTTGTGGCAATAGGCAGGGGTTTGTCCGTCTAATGGGTTACTGGTAGGGAGAATGTTTGCGCTACCAGTGCATGGCATGCCAAGTGTGATGACGTGGCATCATGGATTCATGGGTAGTGACAAGCAAGGCACCTTTGTAGAATGTAGTGCTTGGATGAGAAAGGAGGCAGTATAATTTTTAGGTTAGCGTTTTGATGGAGTCAGAGGAGACTAGAAGGAGAAGAAATGAGCTTACGAAGGATTGGATTTGTTGAGGATGTCAGAAGTGAAGTTGTTGAGAAATTGATTAGGGTTAGGCAGAGTGTAATAGTTGCTCCTCGAGTCACAGACGACAACCAATGTTATGGTGAGGCCAGTTTTCTGTGGATCTACACTGAATGCGCCATCTTCGAGTATGAATAGGGGTAGAATGCGCAGAATCTAATCGAATACTATGATATTGAGATTTGAATTTGGTTATCTTTTACGAATTCCAATTCACATCAAAGAGGGAGTACAAATTTGATTTGTTACTTAACTGAATATTCGTTAAATGTTCACGAATATCTGATTAGCACACGTGGTGACTCACAAGTTTTTCACACGAGCTCTTGAGTTCAGACCCTATGTTTGAAGTATTTTCTTAATTATTTTCTTTAACGATTTACTTAATTCTTATTATGATATTTGACTAGTACAATTATTATATTATATGCTTATAAATAATTAGTTTTTAATTTATAAAAAGCAATATTTATAAATATACACACGTAAAAGATAATATGTAATGTAATAATATGTAAGTAGACAAACATAAACGAATATTTAATAATTAAACGAATTGAAAATACATTTGGTTAACTTCTATGAACTGAATATTAAAAAGCATCTGTCTATTGTTAAATGAACTGCCAAATCGAGTATGACCGAATACTTAATGCACAATGAGCGAACTATTTGTTAACTATTTGGTCTGTTTCCACCCCTATGTATGACCGTGGTCTGTGTTCCTCTCGTACACAAGTCTGGGACTGAAAATTTAAAAAAGAATTCACAGTTGCAGTGAAATCATACTGTTTCAGTTTTGCGTTAAAGGATAGACCGGCTACAGTTTAGTCGTACTTATGTTATTACTTGCTAATGATAGTATACGATCTTTTTTCACTGAGATTGTTTAGGACCCAGAGCATCTTTGAACTTACGCATTTAGTTATAAGCAGCAGTTCCTCTAAGAGTTTTATTTGTATGTCTGTGACTCTGTACAATAACTAGTTACGAGTTGCTGATTTGCATTAGACCATGTTAGTTACTATCTGGTTTCTGACTTTCCTGTTTTATATATTTCACGCTATATGTTTCTTGCATTATTAATGCAACTATACCAGCATGATTAAGTTTTACTGGCGCATATATTAATGTTTTTTTATCTTTTTTGTTTATAGGAATTTATGTGATCATTTGCAGAGTCAAAGCCAATGAACACTCACAAACCAAGTTTCTTTTAATCTCTCCTCCTTTTTCTTCTGCTGTTGTTCCTTTCCAGAATGCTTGTAAGGTTCTTAGACATTATTTGAACTAATCTCAGAACTATCATACCATCATAATTTCCGAAATGCTTGTAAGGTTCTTAGACATTATTTGAAATAATCTTGGAATTATCATACCATCATAATTTCCAGGATGCTTGTAAGGTTCTTAGGCACTATTTGAACTAATCCTAGAATTATCATACAATTATAATTTGATCATGTGATCCTTCGCTATCTTGACGTAGACAAATAAGAGAATTTTGTTTTATGACATCTTATGTAAACGAAGGTGGAGATTTTTTTTTGTGAACAACATATAGAGTCCTAGTGGATCCTTCGAATGGATGGCTACTTGAATCAGATATTGCGACGACGACGCCATTAGAGTTGACTTGCCAGTTATTCAGTCTTTTATTATACGCATCCTCGCGGTTATGCTACGAGCGACATCCATCCACGTGACATCTGGCTCGCGTTAAATGTATTTTACTGCTTAGGGCTTCTCCAAGGTGGCGGCGGCATTTGCCGCCGTGTTTCTTCTTTAATTGAGCCGCATTTCTTGGGCTATTTTAGCGAATTTGAACAGTGCGATGCTAAATATGGCGTTACACTTTTCCTCATTATATTATTGTGCCTTTTTTAATTTTTTAATTTTTAACTTTTTATTTTTACCTTTTAATTTTATGTATTTATAATTTGACCCAAACTGTTTTTATTTAAATTTATAAAACAACCCTAATAATATTTAAATTTTATAATGTTACTTCAATTGTATAATTTAGACAAAATAAATTATTTTTTAAAAATAAAAATAATGTTAAAATTTAAAAGATATTATTATTAATTATAATATTAAAATCTAGACATTATAATTAAAGTCCCATGAAATACAATTTAAAATTATAAAGAGCAATCCTAAAACATAATTCAAATATAAATTACATAACTGAAATACATAACATATAAAAACTAGCACATATAATATAAACCTTTATTAAAATAAATCATAAAATATAAATTAAACATATAACATTATATAAGATGGACAAGCAACTCTCAATAATCTGGTAGATCGGATCTAGAGTCTCTAATATTATTGAAATAATTGCCAAAATTAGAAGCAGATCCTTGTTCTTGTTGATTTCTTTTTTGTATTATTTTAATTTGTTTAGCTTGAACGTACTCACGTATGTTTGGATCAACAATGGAA
>BQKN01000100.1:337351-372419 GCA_022839385.1 Asparagus kiusianus
TATATATATATATATATATATATATATATAATCAAAATTAGCTAGCAAGCAAGCGCACGCGCGCGCGCACACACACTATATATATATGTATGTATGTATGTACACACACACACACGTATATATATATATATGACACACTATATATGTATGTATGTACACACACACACACATATATATATATGTATGTATTAATTTGGCTTGTATATATGTAGTCAGCCACACACTGACATTTCGCAAGAGATAAGTGATAATCTTCATAAGAAGCAACTTCAGCTAAAATTATTATTAGCTAAAAATAAACAAAAGTCAGATTGCTGTGTACATATTAGATCCTGGACTGCAATAGGTCAGGTATCTTAGGATAAACTAATGGCATATGTTATTATGTTTTTTATGTTACATGAATAATGCAGCAATTATTTTCTACAAGTGTCCAGGTAGACCAGTAGCTAATGATAAACAAATTAACTTGCCCGTTAGCCAGAAGAATATGAATTAGAAAATAAAGAAAATGCATAAATATCAGCCGTTAATAAGAAAAACATGTTTCACACATATATGGTTGATTTGGCCTGGCTTTGAAGATTTTACCTCGTGACTTGCTATTGCCGAACATTCTATCCTCATCAGAGTGCGAATCTGGCTCAGCAAAGTCACTGCGAGCTGGCTCATTTTTGTGATGCATTCGCTCAGCATGTGCATGAGTTGAGTGTTGATTGTGATAATAAGAAGATTGTTGACCAAATCGACTGGTAGTGTTTGGTGAAAAAGGAGGCAATCGGCTATCACCGGCATGCATATTATTTGCAAAAGTGGGGCTACCCTCAGCAAGTGTATACCCCGGAAATGACCCATTTACTCTGCAATGGAACACATAGAATACAAGAAAATGAGATTTCAAAAGGGTGAAAAAGGATGACCAATGAAAGCAAGCTACAAAAGTACATAATTACAAAAAGAAATTGATGAGCAAAATTGAAAAATTAGTGTTTAAACTAGAATACAACAAGTTTTGGAATTGCACATTGAAATAGCCAAGAAAACAAGCAAAACTTCCTGCCAAGGCAGCTGAGCATATGCATGAGAGCTACAGAGGAGTAAATTGACATTGTACAATGCAATTGCAGCCACCAATATTTTCATTGGCTGTAGAAAGCCCAGGCATTATAACATAAATTTGTAATATGCATATGCAACTGTAACTGAAATCATCAATCGGGATAGGTAAACACAATAACAGTTACTTCAATCAAATTAACTACAAGTTGCAGGAGACTATACCGTAAAGGAGCCAAGTAATTTGAAATTCAACAGAAATCATTCATCTAAAGTATTAAGTAAACAAGTTCTCTATTACCTAGGAAAGCGAGATTCTTTCCCCGCATGGTAGTAACTAATAAACAAAGATGGTACCTTTGATTTGATGATGCCAAATTTGAGCTTGTGCCGGCCTGATTATGACCGTAGACAGACTTTCCCACTTCACTTGGTATTGAGGCATCAGTTGCTTTACTGACGTAAAGATTGTTATTAATTCCAGATGCCAAGGAGATGATGTCATAATTATCCTCTTGCAAAAGCAGTTCGTCACTGAAAAAGTATTTATTAGTACCATTCTACTAAGTGCAGTCAAACCAAATAACACATAATTCTTAACACCTATTTTCACATGGGCCTCTGGGCCACGGTTAAAGATCTTATTTATAGACCTTCAATCTTTGAGTTTCGCTTGGGATTAAGTAAATATATCGTAAATTTGACATAATGAGGTTTGACATAGTGAGGTTTGAATTCAGAACCTCTTGAAACTCAGTGTACTATTATCATGTCAAAAGTCACTTTACCCAAGAACTTGAGTTGTTGGTTTATAGACTATAATGTATATCAAGCTAGCACAAATTCTTAACAATGTTAAACAAATACAATCATTTATTCATGGAGATTAAACAACTATACACCATATTTATTTGTCTTAAGTAAATTTAAAAAAAAATATCCCCATCATTTATTTGTCTATTCCTACTGAGACTGACCAAATAAACAATGTTGTAATTTCAGACTAGCAGTTGATTTACCAATTAACATTGCTTATGATATCATTGGCTTCTCTTTCCTGAATGGCAGGTCAACATGTGGGCAGAACCCTTACATATGTTAATAGTGCATACATTTCATACTTGAAAAAGGAAAAAAGAAAAAGGATTTACCCATTACTTCCATATAGATGTGATAGTAACTACTGTTGAGCAGAATTGCAAGCCTAAGATCAAATTAATGGCAATTATCAGATTGAACTTAAACAGTACCTGTAATCAGGATCCCAATCAGCAGGATCAGGTACTGAAGAATTACTTTCAAGTGAATCACGAGAAGCTTCTGTAGAACGCGGTGACAATGCATTGGTGTTAAATGTGCTGGATGTAGAAGAACCCTGATAACTTAAAAATGATCCAATTTGAGGTCCCAAATTAGAATGATTCGGAGCAGAAAGGTTAGCATGTGGAGAACCAACATATCCTCGAGCAAGTGCATCGGATTGACAACTGATACCATCATCACAATGTCCCTGCTGGTGCTGAGATGCATTCTCATGATGGTGCATAGACATTCCTGGATAACCCCAACTCCTTCTGTTATATTGGTTATATTGACCAACAGCAGCTGCTGTACCTAATGGAGAACCATGAAGACTGCCTCTTACAGGAGAATTGGGACCATAATTTCCAGGAGAAACAGTCAGTACATGCACTTGAGAGATTGGAGGAGTAAATTGTGAGGGACTGGCTCCCAGGGACATAGGTCCCAAATTTCCAGTAGGACTCGCACCAAATCCATTTCCATATGAAATGTGAGACCTACGCCTAGCATCAAGACTGGCACCGAGGAATGGTCCTCCAACCGGTGTTTGCATGCTCAGTCCACGAGGACCCACTGGTGAAAAATATGAATACATACTATTAACATCGCTATAACTTCCATAGCTACTTCCCAGACCAGTATGATCGTTGTAGCTACTATGGCTTCCCATGCTGCCAAAACTACTACCATGAGACAGTCGCACCGCATGAAACTGAGGGCTATTATGTGGAAAACATCTGCTCAAACTAGAGACCTACATTTGTTTGAACAATTCCACAACTCAGTAATAAAATAAGTTTAATGAAAACACATGCTTCTATGCACTCGCTGAAAGATGTTTAAAGATTATGCATAACAGGTGACAACCTGAGGGGACAGACCGGCAGCTATCCAATGCCCTCCGCCTGGATTATGATCGACAGTAACAGAACGCATTAGAGGCTACAAACAGAGAGACGTCAGTTTTAGTATCAGATTAAAGCAGAGCTCATATTATAAGAAAAATGCATGAGAGAAGCCGCATCTTTACATAATTACTGTATTTTTTAGTTCATGCTCTAGGTGCAAAAGAATAAAATCTAACTATATCCGTTAAGAAACCAGCCTACTATTCAGAGGATGCACCTAACTCTTGTAACTAAACGTTAAAAAGAACAAAATGGGCATGACAGTTGAGTAATATGTGCTGGTCTACATTTATGGATTTAGGCCTTGATTCATCAGATCCTGGAATACATAAATAAAGATGTTCTAAAATACATTATTCAAAGAAAAGGGCATCCTTACAATTCGAGGAGTTTCTGGCAGAGGCTTATAAGGGCCTAAAAAGGGTTCTCCCGTGACGAATGGATGACTTGATGCCTGGAAAATATTATCGCAACATGAAAATGCTTTGTCAAATAGAGCTGAGGAGTTGGTCTAATTCCATACAACAACAACAATGAACCAGGTACGTAACAACCTGCAAAGGTGACCACCGTTTTCCTGGATCAAACTCAAAAAGACCCCTCAGGAAATCAACAAGGGCTAAGCGGGAAATTTTCTCTGTATGAGCATCATGATTGAACTATTTAGGCAAACAAGAAAAACTTAATGTACATAGATTTAAATAAATCTGAAACACACTTTTTTTTGGCAAAAGCATGAGACTAACCTTTGGAGATTTCTTCTTCAGACAGATTTCTTTTGTAAGAATAATTTGCAATTATATCCTCAAGCTTAGCCTTACTGAAGTAGTGTTTCCCTATTATTGGTTTTTGAGACACCCTCTGAGTAAAATTCAACAATTAACAAGAGAGATAAGGACTAAAGAGATGTGTGACAACTATTTGTCAGAACAATGTGAAGACTTACAACTTCATATTCCTCTTCGGTTAAAAATCGGTATGCACTGGCAATTCCCTTCCAAGCTTCATTACCCTCCAAATGATAAATGCTTGCCACGTGTTTAAAGAACTTATCTGTGTTCTTCGCGTCTCTAAGAAGCTCATCAGGGGGTTGACCACTATAATGTATTGAAAGTACGGAAAAGACAAATTCAGCAACATATCAAGACTATTGTAGATAACAAAAGAGAATACAGGCCCGTTTTACAAATGAATAACTTAGCAAAAGGATTATGCTTCTCTTTTTCACACAATATAGCTTGGAGAATTGACGTACCCAAGAGTCTCAATCATCCGCTTAAGAAGATCATATTCAGAAGCTCCAGCAAATAGAGGTAAGCCTAGGAACAACTCCGCAACAATACACCCAAATGACCACATATCAATAGCTGTTGTATATCTGTTTGTTTGTTAAGATTCGCCAAAGATATGAACTTATTAAAATGAAACCGCCGAAATTCTTCAACCAAGTTGAAGAAAATATTCTGATATTGGAGGATAATCAGGATGACCTAAAGCATATAAAATACAACTAATACATGCATGCAAACCAATCTTGAGATGCATGCCTGTGATCTTACATCAGCATCCAAACTAAGAAACTCACTTTATCTAGACAACATTAATTCAGACAAAATTTTCCAGCATTGTTTTCTTGTAAAAATATTTGAGATCAAGTAAAAGTTCAGCAAGGATACGGATAACCAAGCAATACTTCTGGAGATCTATAGTAGCGACTCTGTAACAGAAAGTGATTATGTATCTGAGATGGCGAGACAGGTAACTAGTATAATTTAAATACAGACTATCATGAAAACCTGAATGTATGAGTATACTGTGTGACCCTCCCTGCAGGCTGATCCAAAATCAATGACCTTTACTTCCGGCTTTGCACTGTGGAGTTCAAGATACTAAAATTAAGCTTTCATCAGAAAAAAAACATATCTCACCAATAGGTATGAATGTTAGCACAGGGAAGCTCACCTTTTAGATAGAAGAATATTTTCCGGCTTCAAATCGCAATGTATGATGCCAATTTCTTTTATGACAACCAACGCATGCAAGATCTATCAGCACGTTAGGTTACAAAAAAATGAACTGGGTAAGATCAGCAAACATTTCGTCTGAAAATTCATATAAAACCAAGTAAATATCTCACCTGTTTTGAGAAAACCTGCACAAGACTCAGGGGCAATCCTCTATATTGATTCATTTTAATTAGCTCAAACCTAAATAACAAAAAAAAACCAATAAATAAGGACTAAAACAACTTAATTAAAATTTTCAAATTTTTAATAAGCACATGCACTAAGAGCTGGCTTACAGATTTGAGCCAAGCATCTCAAATGATATACACAAATGGCGTTGATACATGAAATAATCTAGAATGCGAACAATGTGATGTTTTTCATCATGACTAAGCTTTTGATTCAACTGCAAAACAGTAATTAGAATTAATTAACGCCATAAGAAAATCCAAACCTTCATCATGAAGAAATCCACTCTAAGGTTAACTGATTTCCACATTTGATTTACCATGGTTAAAATAGAAACTTCAACCAACGCCTGTCGGTAATAAGCAGTGTGGTTCTTTATAACCTTAACTGCAACGTAACTATCATTCTCTGGCATCCAGCACTTGGCAACTTGTCCAAATGTCCCATGGCCGAGGACATCTTTAACAAAATACCTAGAATGAAAATAAAGTCACAGAAGAAAACTTTTCTATATTTCTACAGAAGTTTGTACGCGGTAAATTTCCAGAATTCAAAAAATTCAAAGAGCATGTGTAAGCCTAAGTGTGAAGAGTAGGTTCCTGATAAAATGGTAACTGGGTAACATCAACGATTCAACATAGAGGACAACACTCTCCTGCCATAATGCACCTCTTCTTTAAGAAACAAACACATTTGCCATCATGTGTTTACCCTTGTCATAATACATCAATTATTTTCCCAGTAAAAATACGCACCTTTGACTTGTAGCTGCATTGACCAGCACAGAATTCACATGCAAGATGAGATCTGAATTGGCATTGTCATATCCATCATTGAGCAATCCAACTGACGGGCTAGTTATAAACCTTTTTGGATTTAGCCTGTCTGAATACTTAAAACTCGAGTTACATAAGTGGAATGTTTCAATGATGTCTTTAGTCAGTCTTGACACCAGCTGCATGCATAGATAGTCTATCAGTTCATAAAAATGTGGTGAAGCAACACTGCACAGAAATAGCAAACTAAAAAAATATAGTATATCAGTAGCGTTGTTATTACCTAATGAAACCAGTACCTCTTAACAATATATTCCTTGGCCATCGTGAATTGATTGCATTTATATTTTCAAATGTACCATTGTCTGATTTTAGCAGCAATACTGAGTTGATATTTTTGGACAAAAACACACAAGCATATATGTGGGTATGTGTCAACAATCAACATACAACAACAGCAGCTGCCAAAACAACAACTAAGCCTTTATCCCAATGTTTGGTGTGGTGTGTCTCTGCGTGTGTGTCAGTGTTTGTGTGCATGTGTATGGGAACACCTTAACGCCATAATCAATAACAAACTTGGTTAAGCCCTGTGGATATTGAGATAAAACATAGATGGACTGAGGATAACAGTGGCCATTGTGATTATGTAAATATGACAGAGTATCAAAATAAGGTTTTATCATGCAAGACTAAGTCAAATATACTTTATCGTTCTCCAGATCGACCTGAGATCTTTTCTATCCTTAACCTGCTTATCTTCTCTCACCTACCTCTCTTCATCTCACTCAGTTGCAGAACCCATTCATTTCCAGGTAATTTACTGGAAATAAACTCAAATTCAACTTCTTTCTCATTATATACTAAAGATAGAATTGCAATTGTGAGAATGTCTTATTTGCTTGTCGTTGAAGAATAAAACAATCCTCGTTAAGAAAAAAAGACGAACAAACAAATTGATTTTTTTAAGGCTATATAGAAACTACAAGTTCTTGACATCTCGTTTCCTCACATCCAGTCCAAGTAATAATATAATGTATTCTACCATAACTTAATTCTCCAAGCCCAAATCTTTTGGCATTCTTGCATAGCGAAAACTTCTAGGGTAAAGCTACAGTATTCCCTGGCATTTACTTCAAGATTTTAAGCAGTAAAAAACGAAACATGTAATAAGCTCGGCTCAAAAAGAAATTCCCCGATGAAGCATATATCAAGCTCAGTTCAAAATTCTGAGCAGTCAAAAAGGAAACAGAGAGCTTACTGATCTTCTAACTCTCAATTTGCTCGATTTCAAAAACCCAGACACCGTCGGAGAATCAAGCGTCGGAGTGTAAGGACGGAAGGCCCCACCAAAAGAAGTCCATGTGGCTTCTTTCTCATTGGAGCGAGGCCCACCATCCCCCTTGATATCCCCGCCTTCCTCCATCGAAATTCCACCCCAAGATCTCACCTTTCCTCCGACATCGGATCACCAATCACAGCTCAATTCATCAAGCAACCGCATCGCCGGCTACCGGAGAGGCGAAATCGACGGCGGAGGCGCAGCAGCCAAGGCCTCGAGATCGCCGATTGGGGGAAGGGAGAAAAGGCGCGACGTTTTGGCGAGGGGTTGGGGTTGGAATTAGGGTTAGGGTTTTAGAGGGGAACGATGATCTCGGACGCAATCTTTTTGGGCGGCCAATGAAGAAGAAGGAAGACTCGCTCGTTTCCCTCCCTTCTCTAAAAAGGGTCCCCTTTTATATGTAGCTCTTTGTTAACTAGAAAAAGTAGCTAGGGCACCTCAATAGCGACCACATAAATCGACCCAGGAAATGAATTACTTGAGTGGGTCCCAGTGGGTGCAAAACTCTCTCGTTGTCAGGAGCTGAGGTAGTCCATGTGGAGGTTTGTTCCAATTTACTGGTCGTTGAGGAAGTCCATGTGGAGGTTTATAAAGATAAAAAGTGAGAGGTTCTGATGATTAGATATTGCAACATTTATGTTATTTACGAGGGCTCGGTTGCAAAAGGGAGGGTCGTGCCCCTTTGCTGGTATTAATAAGCCAATATTAGGAACCCAAAATATGAGACCAACAGGGAGACATGTTAGGTGTCTCATTCCTATTGCATAGTAATAAGCTGATCATCATTGATGACCAACTCATTATGTAATAGGAGTCATCAATGATGATCAGCTCATTATGCAATAGGAGGAGGATAACTCACTCGTCCCCCTTGTTGGTCCCATATTTTGAGTCCTTGAGAATTTTTTTATTAAATAATATTAAATAACTAAAATACTCTGTTGAGATGAGATTTTAATTGTGAGCTACTACGATGGATCGGGCACTGAGATGATCGAAATCCCCTAATTTATGTGTCACAAATTTACGTTGTTCAGATTTTTCATAAAAGATGTCTCACTGTCTATAAAAATATCACACTAAATTAGTTTTATTCCTACTTTCAGAATATTTGAAATTTTTTTATGCTTACAAGTTTTGATGATATTTTTTGAGCGAAATGAACAGCGTCATTCATGAATTGTTATAATATCTGATTAGAATAGCTCACGGTAAGATTTTCAGCTCAACAGCTCAGCAGAGAGAATCCAGACTGATTCAGATGCATAACAATTTATGCCATCTTAACTTGTATATTCTTCTGACATCAGCATCCAACATAGCTTAGCTACAAGTTTACAGGTCTAGAGAATGGATCCGATACTATTTATAGCACTTAAAAAGTTGATTCACATAGAACAGCTGTATTCTTATATATACTGATCATTTTCAAAATCTCAGATGTCTTATATGTCACAGCAAGCTTTTAGCTTCCCTTTCCATAACACAATCCTCTAATAATCCTACCAGGACTATTCTTAGTTACTGTAACAATCCTTGCTCTGCTATCAAAGAAGCAGTCCTCATCATCAGTCACATTGCCCTCCTTGAAATTACAAAAACGCCCGTCGACCTTGTTCATCTGATCGATGAGCGAGCGCCTGATGTGCCCTGGGGGCGTTTCAGTGATTCCAGCAAGGTAAACGTCGGAAAAGAAGTCAAACTTGAGGGTGGCAATTGGAGTTGTGGGCTTCTTTAGATCATCTTCTTGCAAGATGTCTCCAATTCTTGAGAGTATGCTGAATGATAGATTCACAAGGACTCTTGAATAGGCTTCAATAATGGAATATCCAACATCCTGACAAAAAAATATGAAGGATATAAATACCAAGAACTTGAAATCTTACCGTAAAATTCCAGATGCACGTTATCTGTAGAGTAAACGGGGTTGGTGTATCCTTCGACGGTCTTGGTCTGGTGTGTTCCTGGCATGGTACACATCCAAATGGCCACCAACGATCTAGGTATGTTGATGATATGGAATATAAATCCTTAGATGTGTTGACACAATATAACACACCAACCAACCAAGACAATGGAGGGATACATCGAGCCCTATTTACTCAATATTATATTAATAATTGATGTTCATCCAATATAAGACACTTGAATCTATAGGTGCTATAATCAAACACATGTCATATAACCAAGGATTATCATGTGTGGTAAAACTAAGGATCAATACATGTAGTATGATGGATCAATGTGTGTAATAATAATCGTGGTACAGTACAAATCAATTAGACTTGATTGGTAGCATGTATGGTATAATCAAGGATCAATACATGTGCTATAGTGTAAGACTATCCATACCTTGTTGTATTGGACCTTTGTGACATCAATGAAGGTTTGCGGAAGGTTCGGAAATCTGATATTGAGTAGATGAACAAGTGCCTCTGCTCTTTCTATCCACACTCCGACCTTTCCAATTTCTGATACATTGTTCTTCATAAAGTACCAAGGATATCGAATCGGCAATCTCTTGCTCGATTCATCAGAAACAGAATGTTTCCAGGCAAATATTGCACCCTGTAACCTGTTCATTATGTCAAGAACAGAATGCTCGTTTCTCAAATTGAGAGAAATCAGTATTTCCTGAACCGAGATAGACTCCGCAGTTATGGCTTGGTATATATTGTTACCCAAACTAGCCTTTGCTGACTGCAAACAGGTCAAATTTGAAAATTAGAGCAAGCAAAGTCAGTACCATGCAGTTAAGATGGTTATGAAGTGGCTTGCCTTTGGAAGGGCATCTTTTACAACATCAGGAATGGGAATATGTAGGAGGATTTGTTCGTTGATGGATTTGGCGGCCTTAAGGACTTGATACACAAATTTTCCTTGGAAACCAAGCCTTTTGCGCTGAGAAAGAGAGAGCCCAGAGTCCGGAACTCGGGGAGAGGGCAGCCACCATTTCTTGCTTTGCCTATTGCCATTGTTTCTGCTACCCCCCTCGGCATACCAGAACTCTGTGCTCACCATAGAATCCAAAACTTCCTGAAAAGAAAATAGAAATACTAATTAAAGATCCTTGATATTTATACATTTCAAATTTAATCGGTTATGAGTATAACAGAAACGTACAATTAGCATAGAATCGAGTTTTTGAAGAGCAGGGAGAGACATGTGGACATCAGAACGAGCCTTTGGAGTCATTATCTGCACTGACAGTAGAGAAGTTAGATAAAGAATTGTTGATTTCCTAGCAGAACTAATTTGAGACGTACCTCCAACATTCGGCCATTTGCTCCATTTTGCTTGGCAGGAACTAATTCTACCATGTAGCTTGTAGGAGAGAGCAACCAGTCCATTTCCATACGCCACTTGCATTTTCGCTCTTCAGATAAAGGTTCCAATTTCCACAGTTCGCCAAATATTGAAGCTGATGACATGATTCCAGTTCATAGGTAATTAGTAATAGCTCAAATCCGAAGCAAGAAAGGTAATATAGGTGCCCTCATGTACAGGCCAAACTTTTGTAGATTTGTGTACTGATGATTTGTGCTGAAATAACACTACAGTCAGTAACACAAGTCTACGCAAAACAAAAGGTCAAAGCACATCTTGGTCTTCAAAGCTTGAACATATTCCTTGCAAACCCCATGTCATTAGAAAGAGATTACTATATGGAAACCACACTGAAAGATATCGATATTCGCCAATGCACAATAAGTAGATCTTTGAGCAAACCATTCCAAGAAATGGGCTGCTATTGTCAAATTTGATAAATTTCAGACATAAGCAACAAAGAAATGTTTTCCGTACCTGATAAATTTGCGATAGCATTGGACAAAGCCAAAGCAGTGCACATCCCATTGGCTCCTCCCGACGAATCCTCACCAAGCAATAGCTTCGCAAATCTTTCCTTCATATTTTCAACATCAGCAACATTCATTCTGTAAGTAATCGGTGCCTTCCCTTTAACACAGAGATTCTGAAGACTCTTAAGAGGTTCCCACTCTATTAAAGCCTGCTCCTCCTCTTGTCTTGATGTCATACACTGAGAGGAGAAAGAGGAGCCATAGGCATCTTTGCTAGATGAGCAGCTGGATGCGGCATCTTCATCAGGTGAGTCCGTGATGGTGCAGCCGTCACCTCCACTTGCTCTGCTGCCTTCTTTGTGACTCTCAGTGTGATAAGCGCAACTGTTGAGGATGCTTTCTAGGCCATTGTATGTTGTTACTATCCCTGCATGGTTGAAAGCACTTTATTTAGATGGAAAAGGATTTGGATTCTTTTCACTGTCAAAATACAGTTTCTCCAATCACAACCATCTATCGGTATTTAGAGGATTGTGATTCATGTCAAATCAACCACTTACCGTATAGTCCATAATTTGCATTTATTGTCACTTTTTCCTCGGGATAAATCATAACCATAGGCGCATGTAATCAGTGGCAAATCTAGGATTTTATCCCGTGGCAAATCTAGGATTTTGTCCAAGGAGTATCTCCATACAACTTATTATGATTGTATCCGGAATCGCATTGATGATTTTACAATTTTATCCTCTTTAGTGGTGTCCTACCACAATTATAGTTGTGTCTTAAGAAGAAAATGAAGTAAATAAAAATATTATAAAGTTAGGCAACTCCGTGATGCCCCGTGACAACACTGACTGCATATAATTGAGAAAGTAGGTTGATTATTGTTTTTCTGAAGGTGAAAGGATATGGTTCCCTATGTTGGTGACCATTAATCCATGGTCGTGAAGAGCTCGGGGACAAGCGTACTAATCCAAGAATTCTCCTCTTTTTGTCCACCATGTAAGCAATGGACCTGATCCACTGAATATTTTTTCCAGAGCCATGGGTCTTGACCTTTTAGCCACAAGCGATTAGTGGGTCAGGACAAAGAACAGGAAAGCGCTCAAAGTATTATCTTAAGTCTTTTCTTTTGTTTTTGCACGCAGTGAGGGGTGTGCATTGCACATGTTTCCCATCTTCCGTTGCACTCTCTGAAACTGCATCCTCCATGTGAGCTAGCCACAAAAATATGGAACCAATAATATCTCTTTGTCCTATACAACATCTGAGTACAAAGATTACTTTAATGAACGTGATTCTACTATAGTTAAGGTAATACAAAGTGACAGTTGCCGTTGGTTTTGGGTTCAGATTCACACTGTAGTCTCTTTTATTAGAATAAAGCAGCACATGTACTCTCTCTATTAATATCGTATTAGGCAATTGGTTAGAAGGTGTAGAGAAATGGGTAGGATTTGAAACCACATTGATCATTTTTCCTATTTTATTTTCGAGAAAGACTATCGATCACTTTTCAACTTTGAGTTGCACATAGACAACTAGAGAAGAAAACTACGCTCCTTTCTTTCTTTCGGAGAAAATCAGTGATTAGGGGGGAAAAGAGCAGTGTTTGTAGTGTGATTTTTTTTGAAATAGATGCAATATCTGTTCCAAATATGTTAAGAAAAATGCTTACTATGCTCCCAATCATGAGTACTAATTGGCATATTTCTAATGTAGTCCTTAATATATTAGCATATTTCCAATTTATCGTATGGTGGGTGATGAGTGTGAACACTATCGCAGTGAGGAATGGAGAAAAGAGGTATAGGGTCAAAAAGATTTATTTTAAAAAACTATAACTTTTTATTACATTAAATACCTATGAAGATGATCTTTAAAAATAAATACGTACTCTGATGCTCATCAAAATCAAGGCTGATGTCTTTAGCTCGGCGACGACAGCAAACTAATCTCCTCATTATGTTCTGACAATCACTCAAAATCTGCCCCTGTTTCGAAAACAAATCATCGTTAATTAATTATTGATTACCAGAGCAAAAGGTTATGCATTTGGATAAAGGTCTCCCCTTTTTCTGCCAGATAGATTTTCAGTGCCCTTACTGTATCTTTTCAGTTAGATTCTAGAGGAAAAGTTTACAGAAAAAAGAAAAGTGAGCAGCTTTTGAAAAAGAAAAAGGTGCATCTTTCTCAAATTTGAATCTATTTGTAAAACTTTCGAATTTGTCACATTTGTTGGAATTCAGAACAATAATGGTGATAGGTGGCAACCCCAGTGGAAAAAATTTGAAATTTGGATTTTAAAAAAAACGTTGAACAAAAAAAACCAAAAAAAAGGCGCTTTTCTTATTAAATAAGCAGGAAAAGGAGTAGAGATCTGGACCCATCAGGATCCCAAATTTTCAAACTTTTGTTAAGAAATGAGGGGAAATGAAGAAGAAATCCACATCAAAATGCCGCATTATCATGAGCAAATTCTTAGGGATTTAACACAAAAATGGGAAAAGATCGTACCTTTGAGGAGATCCGCACAGGCTCAAACAAAGCACAAGATAGAATCTTTCATCAAGAAAGAGGATAAAAGAGAGATTTTTAAGCAATGTGCTTCGTCTCTCACCTCAAAACTTCATACGGGGTGAGAGGAAGGAGAAGAAGAAAAGCGAGGTGTTCACTGCTCAAAATTATGGGCGAGTCCGAAAAACTTCTAAATATTTTCTTATAGGTCCCCCAGACTCCCCTGTATCCTTTTCGCCTGCAGCAGATCTCGATGCGGCGTCCAGTAAAAAGGGGAAAATGATTCGGGGTATTTATGGTCCTATCTCCTACAACAAGGTAAAAGCTGCTGGGTTAAACTTAACCAATTTTTTCAAATAAATTACAGATGTAGTAAATGCTAATAAAAGCTTTATATCCACCCACTACTGGTTTTCTTATGGCTACGACAGGACTTGACTGACAACTATGTATCTGCCTTTGACTTCTAAGTTCTAATCCTCCCATAAGACCATCTCCAATGGCAAGGCAAATATTACCTTTCTCTCTCCTTCCACCTCATTTTATTCTCCCTCCACATCACTTGCCTTTTTCAATTGCCTTTCAACTTCACAACAACTAGTTTTTCAAAAAGTTTTTTCACTTTATCTTTCCTCCACATCACTCAACTATGATAACTAAGCAAAAATTTAAATTTTTTTTGGTGTCCAAAGAACACAAACTTAATCTCTATTTATAGATCTTGAAAAATAATAAATAGTGGTGAAAAAATAAAAAATTAATTTTAAATAATTATTGATCAAAAAAGTCATTTAAAAACAAGGTGAGAATAATTATAAAAGGTTTATGACATGTGGGGCCCATTTTGAAAGTTAACAGGAAGGCAAATTTTGCCTTTCTCCTCACTTTCTCTCCCCTCCTTTTTAAATGCATTCCTACTTGCCTTGCCATTGCATCAAAACATTGTTGAGATTGTTGGCCATTGGAGATGGTCTAAAAATCTTTTTTATTACAACTTAAAAAAAATAGACTCCTCTAGTGTAATGACAACTAAGGGGTTGTTTGTTTGCCTTAAAAAAAAGAAATCAAAGAAATAAAAAACTATTTCTAAGAAAATTTATTTTGGAAATGTTTAGTTGACTGAAAAAAGAAAGAAATCAAAGAATTGAAGATGAGATGATGTTAGTTGACACTTTATTATTGGATGTGAGTGATTTTTTAAGAAAACTTGTTTTGATGTTGTTTGGTTGGCCAAAAAAATAAGAAAATGAATTATAATAAACTTATTTCCTGTAATAGGTTGTTTTCTTTTGTTTGGTTTATTCTTAAAAATAAAAAAAATAGATGAGATGAGATGAGTTGTCATTATATTATTGAATGATGTGACCCGCACTTAAGAAAATTATTTTCCTAGCTTTTTTGAAGGAAATGGGTGGAAATAAAATGTTAATGAGATGAGATGATTTGTCACATCTTATAAGATGATGTGAGTGATTTGAAATGATGAGATGAGATGAGTTGAGTGATGTTGTGGATGAAAATAATATTTTATTAGATGTGATGGATGGGTTGTTGGATAAAAATAATATTTTATTATATGTTATGGATGAGTTGTTGGATAAAAATAATATTTTATTAGATGTTGTGGGTGAGTTTTAGGCATGGAAATGGATGAAATTGCATTTTTTGAAATTTCCACCTTTTCATTTTCATTTAGGGTCTGTTCGTTTATTTCCTAAAAACCAAGAAATGAAAATGGAAAAGGTGAAAAATCTCAAAATGTATTATTTCCTCCATTTCCATCCCTAAAACTCACCCACAACATCCAATAAAATATTATTTTCATCCAACAACTTATCCACATCATCTAATAAAATATTATTTTCATCTAACCACTCATCCATCACATCTAATAAAATATTATTTTCATCTAACAACTCATCCATCATATCTAATAAAATATTATTTTCATCCAAACATCACTCAACTCATCTCTTCTCATCATTTCAAATCACTCATATCATCCAATAAAATATTATAACAATTCACCTTATCTCATTAACATTTTTATTTCTTTGTTTTCATCCAAAAAAGTTATGAAAATACTTTTCTTAAGTGTGGGTCACACCACCCAATAATACAATGACAACTCATCTCATCTCATTTCATTTCTTATTTTTAAAAATGAACCAAACAAAAGAAAACAACAAACTACAGGAAATATGTTTCTTATAATTCATTTCCTTATTTTTTTGGCCAACCAAACAACATCAAAACTAGTTTTCTTAAAAAATCACTCACATCATCCAATAATAATGTGACAACTCATCTCATCTCATCTCCATTTCTTTGATTTCCTTCTTTTTTTAGCCAACCAAACAATTCAAAAACCTATTTTTCTTAGAAATATGTTTTATTTTCTTTGATTTCCCTCTTTTTTTAGGCAAACGTACAGACCCTTATTGGTTTTTTGAAAATCAACCAAACAGACCCTAAAAGGAAAATAGCCTCCTCTAGTGTTGTTGTATGTTGTGGGTGCTAACAGTTCTTATATGGCTTAAATATGATTTTTACTATATTTTTAACTGTTTACTAATCACGTATCAGAATATAGATGTAATATCTCTTGATGAGTAAATCATAACCAAACGCGAATATGGATATACATACGGACTCAAAACACAAATTAGAAAACCAGATAATGTTAAAAAAGTATAATTCCTATTATATAAGAGAGTTCATTGATACATCTAGTATATCTGAAAAACTAAGATTAGATCTCTTAATCATCAAAATTAACATTAAATCCATTAATATATGAATTAAATAATTGCAACTACGCCTAGCATATATTCGGATATTTCGAATATGGATCCAGATATTTCACTAGGTATATATGTTCTAACTATATTCTATTAGATATAGATAATAAGTGATCTTTTTGGCTCACTTGTACCGAAATGCGTGAAATTTTTTGTAGCACGGAAATGCTTCATCCAGCTAAGAGTGATATATAGCTACGGTAAAATCAACCCAAAACACTTTATTTTGGTGAGAATTGGTCGGGTGCTACCACCTAGGGTTTTTTTTTTTGCTGCTATACATGTCAGCCTCATAACTACACAACCAAACAAAGTAAAACGTGAGTGAAAACATCACAACCAAATAGGTCATAATTATTTTTTGTTAATTTTGAAGTATTGGGATCAGTAGATGTTTTGAGAACTAATCCAGTTTAATTTTACACCGAAAGACCTAGAATATTGCTAGACCGGTTATATTGGACAAAAAAGTGTCTGGATAAAAACCATTAAGTGCAGTTTTTATGGTATTGCCAAACTAGCTAGCTAGAATTATTTTATGATCTGATTATTATTCCATTTACTCGGGTGAAGTGAGATTGTCAAAAACTATCACGTTGTGTAAACGAGTTTGTCTCAAGGAGCTAAAGGGCATGTTTGGTTGATTTTTTAAAGTAAAAAAAAAGAAATAAGATAATGAAACCATAGTTGATTTTGATCATCTATTTTCTCAAAAAATGGTATGAAATGAGTTTTCTTAAAAATATGTCGCATCGTTCAATAATATGATGACAACTCATCTCATATTATCTCTTTTCTTAGCTTAAAAAAGTGAATCAAACACAAGAAAAAAAAATCTATTATAAGAAATAAATTTCTTATAAAACTGATTTCAATGTTTTTTTAACCAACCAAGCAGTCCAAAATCTTACAAACTTAAAATAAATAAAAAACTAATTAAAGAGCGCTCCTGAGGCGGGGATTTGATTTAAAATTTGAATCCATGCAAAAGTCTAACTATTTATGCTGTTTATCGACTGACGCGGTTTGACGAGTTCGGGCAATGTACACACTTTTAGTAGGCTTTCATTTCAAACGCTGCTGCGTTTTTTGTAGTGTGGCTGGTGGGCCCACAAAGGAGTCGTAGTTGGGCGATAACTGTTGTCTTGTTCTGCGACGGAACAGCCAGCGGGCGCACAGCCCGTGGGCCTACCGCGCGCAGCGCGAGGCGCGGCTGCAAAAGGAAAGGGGGCAGCAAAACGAGAGGAATGTATTAGTACCGGAGAAAAAGAAATTGGAAATCCCAACGCTATCATCTCTAAGGGGCTGTTTGTTTGTCTAAAAAAAGTGGGAAATCAAAGAATAGGAAACCTATTTCTTAGAAATTTTATTTTGGGGTTGTTTGGTTGGAAAAAAAAAGAAGGAAATTAAAGAATAAGAGATGATATGAGATGAGTTGTCGTCATATTATTGGATGATGTGAGTGATTTTTTAAGAAAACTTGTTTTGAGGTTGTTTGGTTGGCTAAAAAAATAAGGAAATGTATTATAAGAAACCTATTTCCTATAATAGGTTCTTTTCTTGTGTTTGGTTCATTCTTAAAAATAAAAAAATAGATGAGATGAGATGAGTTGTCATTATATTATTGGATGATGTGACCCACACTTAAGGAAATCAATTTCCTTAGTTTTTTGGAGGAAATGGGTGGAGATGAAAGTTTAAGGAGATGAGATGAGTTGTCACCATATTATTGGATGATGTGATTGATTTTTAAATATGAGATGTGATGAGATGAGATGAGTTGGATGATGTGATAATAAAAATAATATTTTATTAGATGGTGGATGATAAAAGTAATATTTTATTGGATGAGTTGGATGATAAAATAATATTTTATTAGATGAGTTGGATGATAAAATAATATTTTATTGAATATTGGGATAAGTTTTAGGGATGGAAATGGTTGAAAATAGGAAATGGGAGATTTCCTTGCACCCATTTCCTATTCTTGGTTTTTAGGAAACCAACCAAACAGCCCCTAAGAGCATCTCCAACCGCTTTTCCAAAAATTTCTCCAATATGGGGAATTAAATGTCATATTCCCCAAATTATTTTTGCTCCAACTCCAACAACTTCCCCATTTTGAAGAATCATGCATTTATTACAATAATAAAAATATTCTACATCTTTGACTAATAAATAATAAATTATTTATTATTTTGAAGAATCCCCATTTTGACCAAATTATTTATTATTATAATGAGGAGATGAAGTTGTTTTTTGTGGGTTGAGTCTAGAAGAACGTGAAAAAGTGCTTACCCAAATATTTGGAGAATGCTGCAGATTTGGGGAAGGCTCTCTATTTTTTCTCTCCTATCCCCATTTTGGGGAATGAGATGGAGAATCTGTTGGACCAAAAAAAAGCTCAAAATTCTCCAAATTTGAGAATACCAAGAAGATGGGGAAGCTGTTGGAGATGCTCTAAATAATTAGCATCGTTAAGCATCAGACTTAAATAAATAATGCTGTGATATATTATGCTATGCTGTATTGTACCTGATGCGGCACGGGGGCAGTGGCGTAGCAAGTGAAGGCTTGCCCTTGGCAGCTGTCCAGGGCAACAAAGTGGCTGAAGGCCATACCGATACTGCAAACGGGTCCCCGCCTGTAACCTCTCCTCCTCCGCTTGCTCTCGGAGGCGCTGGCAGTGCTAGTATCGGTGTGGCCTTCGGCAACGCAACACTGCTCGCACTCCCTGCGCCGTCCAAAAATCCCATCATCGCCCCGTTAGGAGGCTGACTGTACATTCCATCAAGCAACAGAAGGTCGAATCCGCCGTCGAGAACAACTCTGTGAACATACTCGTAGACCACCTTTATTTTTCGCCCAGGATAAAAAATAATCCTGGTTACGCCACTACAGGGGGGAGGGAACGGAAAATATGACCCTTCTTAGGCCACATATGTTGAGTCCGGATCCTATTAGAACCTCCCGCACACGAAAAGACCCTCAGCTTCTGGGATGCCAAACAAAATGTTGTTTTGAACATTTTCCCCGCCCCCAATGGTTCAGTTCTGATAGGATTTGAACTTGATTATGATTAATATTCTATTTGAACTCTTTATGATTAGTATTTTTTATTAGGCAAATAGATTATAGAAGTTGACATCATCCTTTTGTTCTGTTTGATAACAAAGAATCGGTTGAGCTTTAAATGCCAACTCTTACCAATGTTTAAAAGACTTTTATTCTTGCGGACGTACGAAAACCAAAATTCTTAGAATTGGCAATATCTCCTACACGTAGTGAACAAATCAATTCATAACCAAAAAACGCGGTGAACAAATCAATTCATTATCACAACCATTAATCCTACAGCGGGTCGACAAGATTTTTATTTGAGTGTAAGGGGCTGTTTGGTTCGTTTCCTAGATATAGGGAAATACATTTTCATGTACAAAAACATAAGTTTTGAGTTTTCCAAACTTTTCCAAGAAATAGATTGTTTCGCTTTGGTTCGCACAAAAAAATGATGGGAAACCAATGTATTTGTTTTTGTTGTGTTTGGTTCGCATGGAAAAAAAGGAAAAACTTTTATTTATATGGCAAAAAGCCGATGTGGCTGCAGTCTTCGTCGACTTCACGAGGTTGAGGAAGGAATTGGGGGAGAGAAAAAAAATCTGATATGACGGTAATTTTCACTGAGTTTCCCTTCTTCAACCCTATCGAACCAAAGATGAGAAAAAAAACCAACGGAAAGCTTATATCCTACGTGGCCACGAAAAATCTGATGGGAAGGCGGTGTAAAACTTTTCCACCGAGTTAAAAAATGAACCAAACAGCCCCTAAAGTACAACTGAGCACAAATAATGGGGTTGGATGCACGTTAGATTTACAATGAATCACAATCACTTAATAAATAATCAACAGGTGCGATAAAAAAATATTGATCTCTCAGCTTTTTTATTTATTCTTTTTGAAGTGGAGAGGTTCCAAATTCGGGAAAAATGTAGTAGGTAGCTAGAGTTACATGTCGTGATCTTCACAGGCATTATTATGTCGGTCACGAGAATGCGACGCGCGATGTAATCTCTAGTATATACATCAAAGGGCAACGCTATCTGTGGTCCCTCTGGTGGTTCGACGAAAAGCTTGAGAAAAAAAAGGTTAAGTATGCTCAGGTAGAGCTCATCAGCAAGCCAAGAGTTTTGGGTGTCCCTGTCAATGACAAAGATGGAGGCATGGGCTGAGCAAAGACGACAAAGACGGTTCTTTTAGGGAGGGAGCAGAGGGAATGTCCTCTTTATGCCTTGTTCCTAAGGTTCATGAGATTACTGTGAAGGTAATTAGTTATGGAGCTCAAGAAGGAAACAACCCCTGTATATGGGAGTGCAAGGAAAAGAACGCGCCGGTGCCAGTAACGTATACTGTTAAAGGGATTTTGATCACTGCAACATCATAATCATTGATTTGTTTAGCGGCGGTTATGATTCGTTCCATATCTAATTATACTCACCATGCCCTCGTGGATTGCACTATTTTCGTAATTTGTACTTAAAGTCATATCACAACAACCTGCTAAATAAATAAAACTATTATGATATTGCAGCGGTTTCTCCGCTACTTTTCTTATAGTGGAGAGATAAGGGAGGAATCCTCTAGGTTATTTGCGAGAGAGAGAGAGAGAGAGAAGGTTGCGATAGCGATTGAGAATGAAAATGCTTGACAATGATCCGGTGCAAATGTAACTCCGCTCTTCGAGGATGTAGCCCTAGTTTGGAGCAAACATCGTTAGAAATATTGCGTGTATGGTTTTGATTTTATATATCTTTTACTGTCAAAATCTTTATCTGGTTTAGTTCTTTATATTGCAAATTGTGTCTCTTTATTTTTTTTTTTCTCAAATCAGGAGGCCATGACCGGCCCAATTTCATTCTAATCAATGTTTAAGGCCAGCCAAATCATGTCATAAGAGTTGGGTGGGAGCTGGGCCTAGCTTTTGGTGTTAGCTGAAGTGGGCCTAGATTAAACAACATATTGACAAATATTGACTTGGGCCTTCAATTGTGACTTTAGTACTATAACGTCTGCTCCATAAAGCCCCCTTTTAGCGAGTCTCCATATATTTCGAGAGAGGGAAGGAAAGGGGGAGAAAAAAAGAAAGAAAAAAAAAGGTAATTTACCAATTTAGGCTCGTGGACTCGGAGAAATCCCGACGAGCCAACCATCATCATCATCATCACCATCATCATCATCATCCCCAAATCCCTCCCTCTCTCTCTTTCCTTCGATCTCTCATCTTTCTTCTCCGTCATCGATAACGGCGACTTCAGCGATTCAAGTCCTCTTCGTTCCAAGGTTAGCCGTCAAACCCTCGTCTCTCTGTTCATTGAGAGGGCTAAAAACCCTAATTCACGATGGATCTATGCTTGCATCCGGTAATTTAATTCCGTTGCGGTTTTTTTTTTTTGGGTTTCCTCCCACTTTAATTTCGCTATCGAGGCAAAACCTAACATGATATCTTTGTATATCTTGAAGAAAAACACGATCACAGTAAAGATTGTGTAGATTTTGATTGAGATGAGGATAGTTTAGGGCTTTCGTAAGATTCTATAAGGTTTTTTTTTCGCGCAACTGTTTAGTTTACTTGCTGGCGAAATTGGATTTATTGCTGAATGCACGTACCCAATTTGGCTAATGCCTAAACCGTTTTGGAGAGAATCCTTTGTCCTCATTCATTTAAACATGTATGTCTGCTTTTGCAGCAAATTCCTATAGAAATCTCTCACGTTGCTCAATTTTTTTGTTTTGTTTTGTTTTGTAGAGGATTTAAAAGGTGGGTATTTTGAAGGTAATTACTGCAAGTGTAGGGTTCTACTTCAATACTGTACATTTCTATATTTATTTTGTTCAAGGTAATTTGTTATTGTGAAGAACAATCGGATGTAAATTTGGTGCTGTTAGAATGATGAATCAAGGCGGCGAGGCACAGGTAATTTTCCCAATTTATTAATCTTTAAAATTTTCTGCGTGCCACTTCACATTGTTCAGTATGTTAGAGCTCCAATTCAATCTGTTGTATGACACTCTACATGATTTCTGTTTAAATTCACGCTACCCCCCCCCCCCCTCCCCCCCTCCCCCCCTCCTAGATATTATTGCACCCTTAATGTCTAAAAGCATGTTGCATATAAATGGCCACTCTTTTCACTGGGATTGCGAAAGCCAAGGGACAAACTTATTATGGGAATTAGCTAATTTAATAACCATCACTCAGGCCTCACAAGAATGATAATTCTCTGCATCAAACAAAATGTGATAGCCTATTTAAATGCTTAAAATTTGATTTCTCTGGAGATACTTCCGTGAATTCTTAACTTATAGTTCTTGGTAGAATGTTCCCTCTTCTTAGTATTTCGGTGTCTTATGCTGGAAGAATACATTTATAGGAGGTAGTTAGTGTCTAAGTTTTTAGATGGTATTCTGATAGTAGTGATAAGACTTAAGAATTTTGCTTCAGTAGCTGGAATGATTACTGTATCTGTGCGAATAACTGCTAAATATGTTCTATATTTTATTGAGGATATTATGTTTGATAGACGAGGGGTATTTGTACTATTGAAATGGATTTTCTGTTTTCAGAAACATGTGCTAATGTATTATTCTCTGCCAGGGAAAAACGGAGAGAATGAACAATAGTTCTTTCTTGACATTTTACCTTGAGATCTTATTGTAGTAAGAGTATCCCACAGTGATGTGTTGGTTATCTATTTCCTAATCGTATCATATGATTCTATCTTATTGTTATCTCTTATTTTATATATCTTGAACCAGTGACTGGAATTAAATAAAATGATGCTCGAGATGATTTGTTCTATGATCAGTCAGAATTTCTTCTATGTTGTCATACAATATGGTTTTCCTACTTGGGTTATTTTGATATTTTCTGAGAGCTATGGTCTTTGTGCAACCGTCATTCTTGTTCATGGTTCTTTAATGCCCATGCCTGTTATATATATTCTCAAAGAAATGAGCAAATGCCAAAAGGTAGCAAACCAGAAATACATAAC
The DNA here is from genome assembly GCA_022839385.1 of Asparagus kiusianus. Classification (NCBI taxonomy): domain Eukaryota; kingdom Viridiplantae; phylum Streptophyta; class Magnoliopsida; order Asparagales; family Asparagaceae; genus Asparagus; species Asparagus kiusianus. The sequence goes on from BQKN01000100.1 coordinate 361,101, forward strand.
GGTTCTCAATTTTTGTTTGGGAGCAAACACCATTTTCATCCTCTTTTTGTTGGAGATTATTATCTTCTGAGATTCTCTGATTCAGACAAACAAACATTGAAGTATGAATGATTTACTAAATCAAAGTACCTTTAGACTTTTTGCCAGCAGCTAGAATTTGATTCGACAGACCTAGCAATGAACTTTATACTGATTCTTTGATTTTTTTTTCATCCCTAGAAATATCAGGGGGTGGATATGAGTCAGGGAAACATGTCTTTAACGTCGGGGCACCATTCCTGGTCTTCAACGCCTGGACCTGTTACTGTTTCTTGGAATTCATATGGGACAGCTAATGCTTCTGTTGAGAATGGGGTCCCCTCAAGTTCTGGCTACGATTATGATACACAGAGGGAGACCACTGTTACCGGAGATGGTCACAGTGCAGCCAGTTCTGCTTGTCATGCATCTACATCATCAAATAGTGGTACCACAAATTTGCCACAAGATTATGCTAATTACACACCATATTCAAATCCAATGGGAACTTATACATATAACAACACGGAATATCAAAACTATTACAACTATCAGCAGCCATCTAGCAGTTCTTCCTCTCAACAAGTGGTAGCTTGTCAAAACTCAGGTGCTACTTATCAGTCTTTTAGCTCATTTCAGCATACAGGCTCTTATGTCGCTCCTACAAGTTATTCAAGCACTTACTACAATGCTGGTGATCATCAGACGGCGGCGGCAGGATACCCAAACAACAGCTATGTTAACCAGTCCAACTACTGGAACAATGGAAGTACGGGAAGTTATCCTCAGCAGTATCCAAACTACACGGCACCAGTTGCAAACTCTACCCAAGTAACTAGCAATGCAGCAAGTTCTCTTCATTATCAGCATTATGGTCAATGGCCATCTTATTATTACCCACCTGCTCCCACTGTAAATAGTGTTCCTGGTACAGAACAAATGTCGACTACCAGTAGCGCTCCTGCTACCCCAGTTCAAGCTGCAGCAGGCAGTTATCCATATCCAAGCAACCAGCCGCCACCACCTGGCACCACAACTTGGAGAAGTGAATCTGGACCTTCAGTGACTCCTTTTTTGCAGGTTTGAGTCTTATGAATAATTGTGTTCATAGCATGCTTATCTTATGCTTTTAGATATTCTCACAGCACCAGACATTTCCTATGTTACTGTAACACTTTTTTCTGTTATTTTTTTTTTCACTTTTATATCATATATCACTTTGAGCTGTCATTTGGTGTCTTCTGAATACGTCCTTTTGTGACTCTACATTGTTGTGATATTTAACTATATGGTCCTTCTTCATTGATGTTGGCTGGATTTGATTTTGTCTGTGCTTGTTGCACTTGCATGAGATATTGTCACTAATTACCTTGATTCCGCATTGAAACTCAGATTTAAGCCTAGAATTGTTTCTGGAATAGTTTTTTAATAAGTCGACAACATCTACAACACCTTTATCCCATATCTTTAAGGCTGGTACTATCTTTTGTGTCCATTTTAGCTGTTAAGAACCATCTCTTCTGTAAGCTAGCAAGTATCATCCTTCTATACTACTATCCATGTTTATTTAGGTGTAGACATTTTCCTACCCATTCCCTCGGCTACGACTTATGACCATAACACTCTTGACTTGAAGTCACTCAGCCTTTATGATATTATAACAAAAGCAAATCACTTGATTAGCTGCTTTGTCTCAGGCAGTAGAAATGACTAAATTCTTCCAATTTTCGCTTCCAAGTTTGTTGTTTTTAACTCTCCTGATATGGCAATCAATGGTTTGCATTTGTATTATAAGGCTGGGATATTGTTGGAAGCACAGGTGGCTGTAGAATTTGAGAGTTATTTAAAAAGAAATGGTTGATTTGGATGACTGTCCATATAGACATGCTCGTTTTCTCTCAAACAGTATCTAAATAATGTTGTTTGCCTTAGCATATCAGACAATGAACATTCCCTTCCACGATGGCACTGTCCATCTACACAGGCACAGCTATCTCATATTACTCAGTTTAATTGAGCTTTTGTTTGAATCAAGTTATACTGGTGTCAATATATGCTGAACATTATGTCCTTTTGCATGGCAGGATAAGAACAATGTAACGACATACAATCTGAATCCTTCTTCCGGAGTTGCGGGTCCTGTATCACAGAGTCACCAAATGAATCAAATGACCTCGCACTTTCAAAATCCTGCAGATTCAAGTCCATTGCCTTCTGAAAATCCTAAATATCAGCAAACGAATATGCAAATTGAAGGCTCTATTTTACAGGCCTCTTCGACTAACCATGTCTTAGATCATTTCCAAGCTCCCATGCAAACCACCATGTTGGACACACAACGGGTAAGAAAAATGCAGATTCCAACAAATCCTAGAATTGCTCCAGGTTTGGCCTTTGGCATGTCAAAAGGCGATAAAGAAAGCTCAACACCTAATACTGCAGTGAAACCCGCTTATGTCAGTGTTCAAGTACCAAAGCCTAGTGATAAATTGCCCTCTCATGATGATGAAGAGGCCGTAATGAAGGTGATCTCTTTCTCTGCTTTTTACAGATTGTCTTAGTTTTGACTATCATATCAATACACACACACACGCACGCATACGTGCACGCTTGCGCACACGCAAGCACACATGCACACAGACGTGCGCGCACACGCGCAAACGCACGCACGCGCGCGCACGTACACATTCACACGCGCACGCACGCGCGCACAAACATGCACACTCAACACTGGCGACTCATTTTGCTACGAGCTACCAAGAGATAACCATGTGGTGCGGCGCAGCTTGCTAGTCACATCAAAAGGTGTGGACCTCACCACTCGTCTTTGGTAGCTCATATAGCAAAATGAGCCGCCACCTCATTTTGCACAATTATGTTGTGAGTTTGGGCTTACAATTATCTATTGGTTGCATAAGAGTTTTACTTGACAATCAAAAAGCTAAATGCTAATCAAAAAGCTAAATGCTAACTTGACCAAGTAATCTTTTTATTCTTTTCCATGCTCCATGCTAAGTAGTTGGACAATCTCAAACATTACAAAGTTTTTTCTCCAAGTGCTTGTTTGATTACTTGTTCTTATTGCATGTGCCTTGTTCAAAGCTTTGATTACTTGCTATATATACATAATAATTTTGAAGATATCCCTTTATATTTTTATACTTAATGAAGCCAAGATCTTCATCTCCCCCCTCGCATGCATGCCTGTGTGGCATACGCACATTTATTTTCTGGTTAGTGAAGGAGAGATATATGAGCTTTGTTCTGAGGCTTTCTTTGAGCTTTGTTCTGTGAGGCTTTCTTTGTTTAATTTTGAAGTGGTCTTTTTAATGCTGCTCTTCACAGGGAACTCTCCCAGCATCACTCCGTACTTATGTGGAAAGAACTTTTGCTCGCTGCAAGGATGATTCACAAAGGGCTGCTAACCAAAAGCTTATGAAGGAGGTGAATATACATATCGGCATATGTACATGCACATATAGTGTATTTGTTAGGATTATATGGTTACATTTTTGCAATTAATTTGGGATACAGTTAGTAGTGTATCATCTTTTAAAATGACCCTTTAGAATGTTTTTTGCAGCTGATCACAAAGGCTTCTGCTGATGGCACACTTTTTACAAGAAATTGGGATATCGAACCACTTTTCCCCTTGTCAAACGCCATTGATGAAGCTAATCAAAAGTACGCTTTATTTTCATTCATATATGATTTAAAAATTTCATCTTTATTGATATCTGAATGGTGCTTTGAACGTCCAAAGTTTCGTCTTTTGTTTTGATGGCTTAGATGTCTGCTTACAAGTTGTTTGCGTGAATCCTCCATTTTGAAAAAAGCTCCATGTGATCCTTCTTAACCAAACATGTTTTCTATGGTGCGCTTGTGCGCAGAGTGTTCATCAGGGTTGATGGTGCAGGCATGGTTTAAGTTTTTCTCAAATAAATAGAAATAAAATCAGAAAGTGAGTGGATACTGTTTGGAACATGCCCAGGCCCGTTACTGCATAGTAACTGCATTTGAGTTCAATGTATTTGCTATTCTTCTACAAGTATATTATATAGAGTTGTTAATGCTTTTCTCCTTTTTATACGTGTTACTGTTTGAGGACCTGCAAACATGGTAAAAAGATGAGATATTGTTTGTTGACTATCTTATATATTGGTGATATTGCTAATTTTGGAATTTTTATCTACTAGTCTATTTCTTGAATCTTATAAACTTTATAGTTTATACCAATATGCTCATGAGGATTTGATATAGCATTCCTTTTCATTCAGACTTCTGCACTAAAACTTCAAATCTGAAATGCAGTTTTGTTTCTCTTCATTTTGAATTCTTGGTCAATCTTAAACGTTAATTGTAAGTAGGCCCGTATAACAAAAAATTCTGAGGCCCTTTGTGAGATTTCCGGATCATACTGATTAAGTTAGTACCATAATTGTTGTTAATTATTGAATTCAGCTATCTTTTTTTTTTCCCTTGGAAACACGTCCTTATGTTTTTTACAGGAAAGGCATACCACAGTAATGGTTGACATGATATTATGTTCAAATCTGCTAGAGTCTGTTAGGCAAATATAAAATTACTTTTATAAAACGCTATTTCACAAAAATTGTTTTTTCTGGTAGCAGTGTTCAGAATTCTTTTACTGCCTCCAGCTTGTCTAAATTTACAAGGAGCCCGAAGAGGCGCACAAAAAGTCGATGGGAGCCTGTTGATGATGAGAAGCTGGTGGAGAAATTGGCATCTGCCAATTATGATTTGACCAAGGGTGCTGGAAAAGGGGTAAATTTTTTTTGTCCTTTCTATTGTCTCAGAAGTGCTCTTTTTGTGGACCATTGTACATTCATTACAGTTTAAGATGGTACCTAATTAATTAATTTGCATATTTAAACAAATTTTTTTACTTGTTCAAGATGTTACTGTTCTGATTACTGTTACATATCATAGGCTTTAAACTCCGACTTGGTAATGTTAATTTTTGTTTCTACATTTTGATCAAATTTTCACAGGTACATAATTGGAATAGGAGTAACGATAACAGTCCAAATGGGCTTAAGTTTGTTTCGCCTAAACAGCAAACACCATTAAGTAAAATTGCTCAGAGGCCAGTGAAGAAACCCCGATATGGTGATAGTACAAACACAGAAAATGGTGATTCTTGTGATAATGATGAGCAAAGTTTGACCAAATATTATGCCAGTGCAATTGCACTAGCAGATTCACCAGATGAGAAGAGGAGGCGTGAACATCGGTTTAAGCGTTTTGAGAATGCACAGGAAAATCAAGCAGAAACTAGGCATTATAAGGCAAAAGCTTCTGGAGCTGGTAATACATACACGAGAAGGGCAAGCGCTATGCTCATTGCTAAAATTTCTGAAGCTAGCTGTACCAGGGCTGTCGAAGATTTTGACTGGGATGCCCTTACAGTGAAGGGAACCTGCCAGGAGGTTGAAAAGCGCTATTTACGTCTTACATCTGCTCCTGATCCTGCTACTGTAAGATATACCAGAAGTTTCCCCTGCAGTTTCATATTTTATTTGTTTAAAATGCTGGTTTTATGTTTTATAATTACGTTTTCACGTGAAAAGATATTTCATACAGGTGAGACCCGAAGAGATCTTGGAAAAAGCTCTTCACATGGTTCAGGCTTCTCAAAAGAACTATCTTTACAAATGCGATCAGCTTAAATCCATACGGCAGGACCTAACAGTACAGAGAATACAAAATGAACTAACTGTCAAGGTTCTTGTTAACTTATTTCCTACTGTAGTGAGATTTACCTCTATTCCTAATCGGCATCTGCATGAATGTTTTTCCCCCGTCATAAGTGTTAATATAATGTGCCAGTTCCATTTAGATCTCTTATTGGTTTAATTCTCTATAATGCATGATAGCAGTTATCACTAGTTGTCTAACAGTACAAAGGTATTGATATTATGCATAATATTATTATCCTTTTATTGCTTTAGGTGTATGAGACTCATGCACGGTTAGCTCTAGAAGCTGGAGACTTGCCAGAGTATAATCAGGTAGGTTTACAATGCCGTTTGAATCTATTGCTCATGCTCTCTTGTGTAGTTAGGGCCAATTGCCAACTTATACTGCAGTGCTATATAAAAGTTCAGAAGAGATGGAGCATGAAAACAGAAGTGTCATTTTCTTTCCTATTTGTTTTGTATGGTTCTATGTTAGCATACACATCCTGTTTGACTGTTTGATATAAGTAAGGAAAATGAAATTTGTCGTATATGTATGCTATCCAAACATAGAGTTTCGTAATTTTACATTGTTGGGATCTTGAAAGCTACTAAGAAACTTTACTACCATAATCTGCTGGCTTGAGCAGTGCACTAACACAAGATTCTCCCCCTTAACTTTTGAGTGCTCAGGTGTGTACTTCGTGAACCATCAGCTAATGTTTTCATTACTTCATAGACATGCTAACAGGGTCCATGCTGTTAAATGTTACTGCACCTGTAAATGAATATAGGGAAGTTTTTGGTTTTTAAATTTTTTTTTAACGACAACCATGTGAATGTTAATGTAGCCCTTCATCTACGAACTAGTGTGGTCTTTGAATTGTGTACACATTGGACAGTTATGAACAACCAATAGTTCCTCAATCTCCATCAAATAGCTTCATTGTGAATTAACCTATAAGTGAACATGATTTTCCTCAATCACTTGGTGTTCTTAAGTCTTGAAATTAATGTAAACCTTCTTGCTTGACATTGGATCAGTTTTCTTATTTGTAGTTCTACCTATGTGCCTGTAGAGTAATCATGTACAAAGTCAATTTCTTCAATTAAAGCAATTGAAAACTATCAGATTTTGGCCGAGAATAATCTTGGTAGCTAAACTGCACTTGACACCAAATTTTTTAGGCGAAGTTGAGATTATTAGGTTACATTTGCCCCCTATTTTGCATTAATAGGCCTGCATTATGTTTCACTTGTAGTGCCAATCGCAGTTGCAAAGCCTCTACGCAGAAGGAATTAGTGGATGCTACATGGAGTTTTCTGCTTACAATCTGCTTTGTGTTATATTACACTCCAGTAACAAAAGAGAACTCTTGTCAGCGATGGCGAGGTAATCAGCAAGTTTCCAAAATATTTCAATGCTTTGAGAAACTTCATGTATGAGTGATCATATTGATGTTTGTTCGTGGTAGAGTTGGTACGCTTGTTACATAACATGTCTTGATGTTTGCTCAGTATTTTGAATTGATCATATTGTTTTCTTTTTATTGTCTCTTAACTGTTCTCGCTTGGTTGTTTTTGTATTTTTTAAATAATTAAGCATCTTATTTCTAATTTTGTTTGTTCTATGCATGTTTGTTGCTGTTAGCCTGTTAGAATTAATATAAAACAATAATTTTTGATCCTCACTATAACATTGGAGTTTTGGTGTAATGGTTTGATTGATTTAATTTAAGATGGTATCAGAGCAATGTTCAAATCCTACGGGCCACGAATTTAGATCGTATTTTTTAAAAATTGACGCCGATGCATGAGTCCATGAGTCCAGTTTCGACTCATAAAATAAGGCGCTCAACTTGTGGGGGCATGTTAGAATTAATATAAAAGTATAATCGTCTATCCTCACCATGACCTTAAGAGTTTTGGTATAATAGTTAGAGGGATTGAATTTAAGAGTTGGTTTTGTTTACTGCTTTTGATAGTGAAGATTCACTTGCTTTCTTGCTCATTATTTTTTTAAAAAAGCAGAATACATGTAGTTAGCAGCCCTAGGTCTGAAGAGATGGGCCTTCTGGGAAATCTGGGGTTTAACAACTAGTTAAGGAACTGAGGTAGAAGAAGCAAGGTCTTGTAGGATGATTACTTAAAATAAGAGCATAAAAGATAATGTCACTTATTTGAGATTGCTAGCTGAATATAAAAACCTAAACAAATATCAAATCTCAAAGGTTAAATATAATCTCAGAGTGAGATTAGAATTTTTTTTTTATGAATCTTCTCTCTGACTTCCTTCCGAATTCTACATCTTTATCTATGCAACTGAGTTCAGGCTTTTTCTATAAGTTTTTGTAATACCTAACTGCAGGTTATCGAGAGAAGCTAAAGAGGACGCTGCTGTGAAGCATGCCCTTGCTGTAAGCTCCGCCGTTTCATCAGGAAATTATGTCCAATTTTTCAGATTGTACAAGGCTGCTCCCAACTTGAACACTTCCCTTATGGGTCTGTCACTCTTGTTACTGTGTGCATTGAAGATTATCTTTTAATAACAGCAACAACTGCTTACTAATTTTGTGGTGCAGATCTCTACGTAGAGAAGATGAGATTCAGTGCTATCAAATGCATGTGTAAATCATATCGTCCTACAATCCCACTTTCATACATTGCTCAGACATTAGGCTTTTCAAGGGAAGCACAAACAGTGGATGGTGAAGATGAGGATGCAATTAAGTTGGAGGAGTGCGAGGAATGGTTGAAGGCACATGGCGCAGTTCTTACTGTTGATGGTAGTGGAGAACACCAGGTAGATACAAAGGTAAGTTTAAAATTTTCATTTGATTGTCACATGGGTGGAAATTTTAAGGGCTGAAATCTTTATCTATCAGTAATCCAAGAGGGTGAATTTTTTTTTTTTTTTTTTGAATGTCAGCATCCGCATGCACACACATACGCCCAAGCACTAACCAGACCCATTAACCGATTGCACCAGCATACCATCACTAAGCACCTTTGGTTGGCACTCAGACATAAAACAACACTGCCAACCCATCCCCACTGCCATAAGGTGGCAGTATATATCTCGGTGTAATGAAGTTTAAAATAGTGTTCCTAGCAGCGGCAATGTTTATGCTTTGTGTTAGTCCTGCGTGTTAGCTTGAAGTTCTCAGCAGTATTATATTTTAGGGTTAATCGCACATAGACCCCCTGTGGTATTGTTTTTGTGAACTTACTACACCAGTAGTTTCATTATTACAGATAGGCCCTCTGGCTTTTTTTTGACTATTCTACCCTGGATGAAATTTTGACAGATATTGGCTATGGGTGAAATTAGTGAGTCTATCTGAGGGTGTAAAAGAAAGGGAGTCTCTCTGCAACAGTGAACCTATGGGGGTAGTAGGTTTAAAACAATGATACTACAAGGAGGGTGGGGGAGGGGGTCTATGTGCGGTTACTGTATATTTTAATTTCATCTCCATGTTTCTACTGATGTAGTGATTTTTTTTCCAATTGGAGGGAAGTGTTGCGCCTTTGACTTAACTTGTTGCTTTGCTATTGCCTTTCAGGTTACTGCTCCCAGCCTATTCATGCCAGAACCTGAAGATGCAGTTGCACATGGAGACACAAGCCTTGCTGTTGACGATTTTTTGACTCGGGCAGTTTCTTGAAGTTTGGCCAACTTGTGTTTCTCTTTTGATGTACGATGATGATACACCGAAGATAAGGGTCCAAGGCCGTGCGCCCTTAACCCAGAGGAGCAAATGAATTTTCTCTTATTAACTATTACGAGAATGCTCGATTAATTGTCCCCCTGACCACGAGTGCAAGGAGCGAGAGAACAAGTAACCTCGAATGAATCAACAATGGACGTCTTTGATTTTTACATGGCTTGCGGAAACTTTTCCCATGCCTATGTATGTTCTTGTTGTGAAACCCAATTCCTGAGAGCCAGCTTGTTATGCTGATTTTGTGTTTGCATTCTGGGATCAGTAGTGTTGTATACCCCGAAAAGAATATGTTGTAAGATGATGGCCAAGCTTAAGAGTTGTACCCTTTTACTGATTTGAAGTTAAACTGCTCATTGTTACAATTATTTAATTCTTTGTGTTACGCAAAATTATGTGTGTAATCATGATCAATATTATTATTATTATTATCACTATGTACAGTATAATCATTTGATTGATTACTGTGAAAAGCTAGGATATTTGTTTACGAGCCAATTCAGGCCTGGTACAGCTTTGCGGATCGTTTCCTCACTAATAGCATTATTTCAGTTATGAGGACACTGGGATGACAACCTAGGTAGCAAACACTTGTCAATGTTATCATTTATCACTTGTTTAGGGGCTGTTTGCTTCATTTCTTAGAAATCTAAGTTTGGGAGATTACTTATGGAAAATAGGTCGTGGGATCCATTTTCATGTTTTCAAACCCATTTTATGACTTTTTGGGAGGATACGGGTTTTCTTAAATTGGGGACCCATGACACTATTATCTTACTAGTCGGTGGGTTTCACATGCGCAACATCTCTTATTTTCCTCTCTCAACCAAACACAAGAAAAGAAAATAAAAAACCTTCACATAAAGCGTGTCAGCCGTTTTGATTTCTTTTTCTTAGTTTCCCAGTCGACCAAACAGCCCCTAACAGTAGTTCATCTAGTAAAATGAACTGTTACAAAATAACATCTTTTCTTTTTGGTACGACAAATGAAGTAATCATTATTCTGCAAATTAACGAAACCTGCCACACGAGGTGCACAAAATGGTTTGTCACTCACCTAGAAACCAAAAAAGAAATCATGAACGTCACGATTCATCACTACTCATCAAACTAACCTTAGTTTACCTATAGTTTCCCCCCTCAATCTTAAGCGAATAAAATACAGATTGGATTGCTAAGCAAAAAAAAAAAAAACTCGAAATCCTTGAGATCTCTTATTAGAAGCTATATATAACGGGAAAATTGAGCAACTATATATATACATGGGACGTCGTCTAAAAACATCCTTGATAAAGACCAGGGATCGATCAGCATTCCGAAGCATCATGCAAACCAAACCAGAGAAATTTTTTTACACTTAATTTACCACCGAAAATAATCGCGATGCGAGTTCCAACGACAGTTGATCAGTTGGCTCAACCTCGCAAGAAAAGCCTCGCCATGAACAGACCGTGTATATGCAAGCATGATAATGTTAACGAGGATATAGTGATGATTTTGGAGATATACGAAGTGTCCCAAGAGGCTACACCCAAAATTTCCCCTGGATGTTCCCCGTGCTTGCACTACAACCTTGGATCAGAGATGCAGGCAACCACTGTAGTCGGGATAACCCCAAATATCGCCAAGAGCGAGCATGTCTGAAAGCTAAAATATTGAAAGGAAGGGGGAAGAAAAAAAAAAATCAAAGAACACGTACATAAGAAAACCAAACAGAAAGGAAATTACACTGTGATCATACCATAGATAAATTTGATTTCCTGTGTTTTGGCTGCCTTTTCGAGCTCAGTTTTTGCTTCCTTACTCGCATCAGAAGATCTCCCAGTACTGTTGTGTTAGCTTGAATCGGTCTTCGGTGACCAAATCAGCGTTCGTTTCTC
>BQKN01000100.1:387419-405307 GCA_022839385.1 Asparagus kiusianus
AATAAATGGGAGTAAACAATTGGACCTAAAAGCAAAAACCCCTTAATTAAAACCCTACCACATGCACAAAGAACCCTTGACCCTCACCTTTTCTGGTCAGCATAATTAATATTTTTTCTTTGCTTCATTTATTGGCCTTCTTTTACCTATATAACCCCGAAGTTTTTGTTGTTGCATAGTGACCCCCCCAAAAAATCTGAATATTTGTCGACTTACTCTGACGTTAATTCAGCTAAAACAACCATCTCACATAACATCAGCAAGAGAGATAAACTGACACGAAAGCCTTCCTCTGTCCATAAAGAAATAAGGGTCTACCCCCTTGACCTATTTACAAATTTACCCTCAAAATATGCATATTTTCTACCTTATCCCCTATGAATTTTGACGGTGTTAAAGGTACGAGAGAGAGGAGAGAGGGCGGGCTAGAAACATACGTACGAAAATGGAAGGGTGTAGGAGTAAATTAGCAAATACACTGCTACGGAAGGTAAATCCACAAATAAGATGGATGTTGAGGGGGTATATAGGCAAATTAAAGACCCTTCATTTTTTTTTAACTCGATAAGTGGGGTCACACATCCCATATTTAAGGAAGCAAACGCTAGCTCTCTCTATGTATTCCCTACATCACAGTTCTTCCCTTCAATCAACATCTCAACATCTAATAATGGCTCTACACGCTAAAAACGTCTCTCTAGATCTCGGGGTGGCAATCTTGGTCGTCGCTCTTATGGCGGTACAGCACCTCCCTCGAGTCCATGCGATCAGAACGCCCCCGCACGCATTCGCAGCTTCGGCGCACTCATCTTCAACCGTGCGATATTATGACGACGGGGAAATCGTCGACGAATCTCCCGTCGTCGTCGTCTGTAGCCGCAAGCTCTTCTTGCAGTATAACCCCCCTGTAAACCCTGGCCATAGCCCTAGTATCGGCCATGGAAGCCCTCCTAACTATGCTCATAAATGAAGAGACGGCCGACCGGTCTTTTATCTCTATGCATCCTTGATATATATATATAGTGATTAATTATCTTCTTGCATGGATCGATGTTAGTTTGGAGTGAGTTTGTATTGTGAGCGAAGCATTACTACCAAATATATAAATATAATATATATCACGTTTGTTTCTAGTTTATTTATTTGTGGTTAATTAGCTAGGTTGTCATGATTTTGTCACATCTATCGCGTTCTATTCAAACTCAATAAATAAACATCTTGATCATCATATTATACGAGCACATGTTGTTGATATCGTTCGCAGAGGGATATGGAGTTCTTGGCTGATGATAACTAGGAATCTTAGTAAATTTGGCTTAATTAATTGTTTAAGAATTAATTGACACACAGAGAGTTGTTAGCTTTTGTTAAACAATTAGCGAAGTGATGATCAGGATCACCGCTTGCCTTAAAAGGGTTGCTTCCTTTTTCTGTTTCTGAACCAACATAATTTGGTGGCTAAAATTCCTTTTTCCTTACTTTAAAACACCCACATTAATCATGATTTGGTTCTCTAATAACATTTACTTTGCTTTCCCCATGATATGCTAAAGTAAATCCCCACCACAAAATTTTCGGGAAATTATACCACGTACTGAGGGAAACCATATTTACTACAGAATAATGCGATCATGATAAGCATTACCATCTCTGTTCAATCCTTGAAAAATGCGCTTTTCGGACTGAGTGGTGCCTTAAAAACATTAATATTCCATCATTAAATATGCTTTTGAAGAAAAAGTTTGGCGTGAACAATTCCTTCGTGTACTACGAGGATTATATTTGTCACTACAGAATATGATGTTAGACTAGTCAACAACTTTGGCTGGCTTGTTGCATTTTAGAGTTATTAAGATCTACCATGTACATGATTTCATGTGCATTCTATAAGCTAGTCACTTGAACATTGATATCTCAGGATATGCTTGACCACGCGCACTTTCTACAGTCTCGTGGAAAATTTTCAATAGGCCTCGCGACTGGTGCTTGTTCGGTTGAGTTTTTTTTTTTTTTTTTGCTTGCTTCAAAGTCTTTGTAGCTGTCAAGCTACAACAATATTATAGCCCGGTGCACTGTAACAAATGAGAGAGGTGGTATAGTTAAGGTTGTGGTTGGAGGTGTGCTCCTGTCATTTTCCTATAGCTTTTACTTTGTTTGTTTGGGCAAATAGGGGACTAATGTGACAGCCAAAAATCTAAGTCGGAAGCGCTAGCTAATTCCCAGCAAAAGGTTCTGTTTTGGGGTTGGGAGGTCTAACTGGACCATTGGTTTCTATATTATTGTAGCTACAACATGGTTTACCAAAAGAGATCCAAACACCCCCTTTAAAATTAGAGATGGGTTGTGATACATACACAGACACAGAACCAAGTTTTTGTGCAGGAGAAAACAATGGATTTTAGATCATAAATTGAACCCGATGGGCTTGTTTGGCAACTCATCCCCTAACTTGGATATGGGTGTAGATTATGTGTGGCAAAAACTTGTACAAGCTTAGACTAGTTCTTTTTAGTAAAAAAAAAAAAAAAAAAGTTTCTTATCTAGGTTATCTTTAGACCCTGGCCTGGTTAAGACCTTAACCGGATTAGCGTAAAGTTGCCAAAACACACCCAATGTTTCTCAATTGTTACTGTTAAGGATATCATCTTAGATATGGATCGTTTCATCTGTGCAAATTCTGAGTGTAACGATTCAACGACACAATATTAATCATCCTATATCTTCAGTTATGCAAGATTGAATCAGAACCATCTATTGTTGAGAGTAATAATACCCCACGATTCAATTCACTTGATATCATTATTAGTTTTCAAAAGACAAGAGACGGTTATAGGTAGTTTTCTAAAGAACACCACTCTCTAAGGAAGCAGCAAAGCAACGGAATGAATTCATCCTCTCTCCATTTCCTCCCATGAGCGGCTCCATTGCATCCCTCCCTTTGGACACACTGGTAAGACCCCCTCTTCTTCTATCATCTGATTCCCCTCTAAATTTTTTTCACCTCTAAAGTTTGAACTTAATTATGCATTCTGATATCAAAGGTCCAAATCCTCTGCAAACTCAACCATGGCGACCTGAAACAGGCTCTTCTCGTCTCCAAATCCTTCCACAATGCCGTAAGTTTAACCTCTACTCTAATTCGTTTGTATAGAATCAATATTAGTCTGATATAAACACGAAATGAAATGAAACTGAAATAGGTTCTCTTCGCTCGCCAATCACATTTTGATTTCTCCACTCCTGCACCAAGTAAGAGGATGGCACTCTCCGGGTACTTCTCATTTCCTCAATTCTCCACTTATCGATATCAAGTGTTTTTGAATGAATTTTTTTTAATTGTGATAACTTACAGGATATCAATTGATGGGATCACGAGAAGCCCTCTGTTGAAATTGAATTGCAAGAAGGCCCCGAGGAAGCAGAAGATGACTGAAGAAGAAGCAAGGAAGATTGCAGTAGTGTTGTTCCCGACAGGAGAATGCATGAAGGAAGTGATTCCTGAGACTGAATGGGCGAAGAACAGCATAGACTTGAGCGTCAGTGTTTCTGGTGCCAATATTTGATGTCTGCACTTACTGAATTGTTCTGTTCTTGTGTTCTCTTTGATTCTTTCGTTTCACTGGATGTTGTTCTTGTGAGTTTGTATTTGTTATGTTGTCTAGTTCGGAAACTAAATGAGACTGACTAACAACATAGTCCCTACTTTTGGAAACAAAAGTGGGTGACAGGATCACTGTGTAACTGCAATTTTCAGTAACTAGTAAGTTCAGAATTTAACATACTGCAAATCTATTTTTAAGGATTATCTGCATTGACATCAACACAGTGTCTTGTTATCGAAAAGTAAATATGTGAGATAAATACTAACATGCAAAATTCAGTAACTATTAAGTTTGGGTTTCACATGCTGCAAATCTATTTTAAGGATTACCTGCATTGACGTCAACACAGTGTCTTGTTACCGAAAGTAAAAATGTGGGATAGAAATTATCTGACCTATCATCATATATCTAAAACAAAAGAGAAAGATGATTCGCCAATGATGAAAGAGTTCAGTTCATGATAATTGATAAGCAATTCTGATGGTCACAAATTTTTAATGATGGATCAGTTCTGTATCACAAACGGCAAGAAGAGGAACCTTCAGTTTTTCTACAATGTGTACATCTAAATACAATGAAGTTGTCTAATTTTGTCGGATATTGATATAAACAACTTTAACAATCAAAACAATTTACATCTGATGCCGATACACTAATGGATATCACAACAACAACTATATGCGCAGATGATAATAAGGAAACAACTTCTAACCATCAAAAGAAATCATATCTACTGCTAGTTTTATTAATGAATATGACTGCAATGATGATATGGCACATATAATGAATGGACATAGCTTACGATCCTTATGACTCTGCATCGGATCTGACTGGAAAATCAAGGCCTTTAAGTGCCGGAATGTTTTCCAAATCCTCTTTTGAAATCATTGGTAGAAACCACAGCAACCTTTTTGTTCCAAAAACCTGTGACCAATGTATAAAGGAACACCGGTCAGTACAAAGTGCAAATTATACTTTCCAGGAATTAAAATTTCTGGAAGCATGTGATGTGATTTAACCTGTTCAAAATTCTTCCATTTTCCTAGGTCATATTTCCATATCACACCCTTCTTCTTCTCATGCACCTGAAATTAGGATGACAGTGTTAAGAGATATGCTCCAACATAATGTACAAGATAGCCACTAGGATGTGTTTAATAAAAAAGGGGGAATAAGAGAAGAAAAACTAGCAAACATGATATTCTCAGAAAAGTTGAATAATGTGAGTGACAAGAACCTATAAGAAATATCTCACCTCTATCGTAGTTGTATTGCTGAATAGAAGAGATGTGTGCATAATCAGGAAACACAGCAAACTTAGTGCAAAAGCCAAATTGAGGACTGCTTCAAAAGAACAGGTGCTTTAGAACCTTAGCAGTAGCAACAGCAGCAGCAGCAGCAGCATAATAATAGAGTAGTCTTGTTAAGGGAGGAACTTACTAAATGCTACGAATGTAACAGAAAGATTGCCAGAAGAACCAGAGTGACTTGTTGCATCTCCAAAGAATTTGATAAAATGTGGAAGCAAGGCAAGAGTATCCAAAATCGTCTCTAGAAAAGTGTACAGCTGAACAATCAAGTTTAAAAATAGATTGGTTAGAGAGATTTCTAACAATGCAAGGGAAGTATCTTTTAACAGTACAATGTAAATAGTACGTCTTACATGAAAATACTAATAATATGAATGTGTTCCGTATTTCATGAATGCATTTGCCAGAACTAAAACCACCAAAATGCCTTCAGCCCCCATTACTTCTATTCTAGGTTGTTTCAGTTAGCTTTGGATTCTGAGAGGACCTCTAGGAAAAATATATGCCTCTTCTAAACATATTCTCTGTGTGATATAATCAAACTAATATATAAAAGTAAACACGGAGAAAATGCATTTATCTTTTCAAACCAGCAAATCTGAAGACATACCAGGAAAAGGAGGAAAAACTTGTAGTTCCCTGCTCCAACACAATTGACAACCCACACGCAATGATGATCCATCTTAAGCACACATCTTTGACCTACATGAAAAGCATAAAGAATGAAGCACAAACAAGCATTCAATTGGTTCATAGCTTTGATGGGTTCCAATATCTAGTAATGGCTTATTGTTCACAGAAAACTGTCTAGTCATGTAACTTCCAAACTAAATCTAGAATAGAAAGAAATGATGGCTTTAAACAAAAAGACAAGTAATAGAATGACGTACAAATGGAACAATGATGGCAGCGTGGAGGTTTGCTGTTTTGACAACGATTGCAATAACCAACACCTGGTCTTCTTTCCATCCCTTCTGAGGTCCATGTAGAGGCCCTGGATTCAGGGGTAACATAATCAGACATCATTGAACTGCCAGTTTCCAAACTCTCCTCATCGAAAGTAGGCCTCCAGTTAAGAGGAACAGTACCAGGATCACGAAAAACAACCATAAAATAACTCCATGATGCTAGAATAAGCTGCATGAAAATATGTCCTTGAAGAAAGTTCATATTTGTGTTTACTCAAAAGAGGAGGAAAAAAATGCAGGGGATGGACTGGGATTAACATAGGAGAACAATGACCAGTATCAATGTATCATTGTTAACAAATTAAAATAGTTACTACTCAACCATGACACATCAGTGTTAACTAACATGACACATGTTGAGGTTCCATTACTTGAGAATTTAAAGGTACTTCCTACTGAAAGACTTTAACAGAAACATCATATCTAGAACTTCAACTCTCGATGGCAGAAATACAACGGTAAACTGCAAATACAATGCTAAACTGCAAGCATTGCGTGACTAATTTACACTAGCATATTGATGATATCTTCAGCTCTGAGTGGAAATTAATTAAAAATAAGAGGAGGTAT
Source organism: Asparagus kiusianus (assembly GCA_022839385.1). NCBI lineage: Eukaryota > Viridiplantae > Streptophyta > Magnoliopsida > Asparagales > Asparagaceae > Asparagus > Asparagus kiusianus. The sequence goes on from BQKN01000100.1 coordinate 393,870, forward strand.
ATCAGTTTTTTTGGAAACAAAGACTATATGGCTCGACATATGTAACTTTCATCATAGATGGACAATGGACAACACAATTCTGTATTATGTGTGCATCAACTAACCATTCTTTCCAAGTTCTCTCTCTTTGCACGATTCTATTTTAACCCTTGAACCTCTTTGTCTAAAACATCAATTATATGGAGCTTCATGTCTGGCACATTGATAAACATGTGTAAAACCTCTTTGTGACACATTGATAAACATGTCTAAAACCTCTTTGTTCCAAGTTCTCTCCCTCCATCCCTCCCTCTATCCCTCCTTATTGTTCACACAATTTTGTATTATGTGTGAAAGTACATCAGATTTTTCTGTAAGTATAGCAGGTTTTTTTATAAGTACAACATGTTTTGATGAAAGCACAACACGTTTTTCCATAAGTATAGCAGATTTTTCCGTACATATAGCAGGCATTGGGGAAAATATAGCAGATTTTCCCATAAGTCTAATATGTTTTGGTGAAAGTATGGCAGGTTTTGAGAAAAATATAGTAGATATTCTATGAAGCACGGACACGGACACGGCGACACGGACACGACACGGACACGGATACGGCAAAACCCAAAAAAATAGGATACGGCGACACGGCTAGATTTTTTAATATTATTATTATATATAGATCAATATTGAATTAAATTCCTATTATATTTTCATATTTTTTTTGTTATGTAAAGTGGGGATTATAAATAAAAAACTAATGGAAAGTGTGTCTGTGTGTGTTGCAGGTGTGAAGTAAGACGTCGGGATGATAATGATCTATTGGAGAATTAAAGACAATAATGTTAAAGAAGACAAGAAAGAAAAGATGAACATATAGAAAAATAGATCAACTTTTATGTTGTATTATTATGTAACATTGGCTTGTATAATCAATGACAAATATAAGTTATGTAACTGATTTGAAGAAATGAAACCCTAATTAATACCTAACAATAACAGTAACTAAAGATTAATAATAATAAGACAGTAACCAAAGATCACTATACTAATTAATCTCCAATAGCAGAACATTAACCAAAAAGTAATAATTTTAAAACAGCAAATCATCGTGGCGGGGGTTATGTGCGATTTTTGAGAGAGAGAGAGAGAGAGAGAACAGTAGTTCTTTGAAATCAGCGGGGGGTTATGTGCGATTTTTGAGAGAGAGAGAACAGTAGTTTGTCGGTTGAGTGGGAAGTACGTGGGGTTTTTTTGTGAAATGGAAAGATCGGGGGGGTTTTGTGCGGTGAGAGGGAGATAAAAGAGAGAGAAGGAGAGAACCAGAGAGGGAGAGAAAGAGATAAGAGAGAGAGAGAGAATCGGAAAGAGACAAGAGAGAGAGATCGATCAGAGAGAGAGAGAGCGACTGAGAGAGAGAGAGAGAGCACGACTGACCTTTGGATCATCGACGACGACGAAGCTGACGGGGATGATCGACGACGACGAGGACGAGACTGAGAGCTAACGACGAGGACGAACTATTGATCGGGTAAGTTTTGATTTCTGACGAGTGACGGCTAGGGTTAGGGTTTTTGGTTTCTTTAACTTTGAAATTGGGTTTCGGGTTTGGGTTTCGGGTTTGGATTTTGGGTCTGGGTTTTGCCGTGTCGGGAATGGAATCGTCGTGTCCGACCCGTGCCTGCGGCGAGTCGCGCCGTTGCCCCGTGTCGCCGGCGTTGGCCGCGTGTCCGACGCGTGTCGAACGCGTGTCGAATGCGTGTCCGCGTCCGACGCGCGTCGGAGACGGACTCGCCGGCCGTTTTGAAGAGTCGGTGCTTCATAGTAGATATTTCTATAAGTAAGCACATTTTGGTTAAAGTATAGCAGGTTTCATTGAAGGTACAGTACAAATTTTCATTCATCTCTATTTGTCACAAAAAATAAATAAAATGTGCAAATTTTATTAAAGATATTCAACTTAGACCAAATTTAACTAACTATAAAATTTAATCTCACAACAAATTAAAATCAACATAATGAAATTGAAATCGTAATTCTGAAATTAAATAATAATTCTAAAATTAAATCTAATTCTAAAATTAAAATTAACATTTTTATTTGTTTAGTATTATTTTTTCGTGTTAATTGTAATAATCAAGCATGAGAATTCATGAATAATAATATCAAATAATTTTGATGAAGAAAATGAGAAATTAATGCCACAAATTTAGAAGTTGAATAAATAACAAAAATTATATCTTAAAATACCAGAAAGTGATGAATCTCCATCGAAATTCAGCAATTAAGCCTTATGCATTAATGGAGTGGAGAGTAATTAATGGGGGGATTAAATGAAGAGAGAGAGAGAGAGAGAGAGAGAGAGAGAGAGAAAATGGGATAAATTGGGATTTTAAAAAAATTAGGGGGGTCCACTAACTTATTGTATTGGAAAAATTGGCTTAGAGATAGATATATAAAGATGATTGGGTTTAAGGTATAAACTAAAATAGTTGAGCTTAAAAATAAAACAGGGTAAAATACCGGGCCTTATGGCAACAACCTCTAAAAATAAAGCATTTCTCTTTCAGAATCAGCAGCTAAGAGCATCTCCAATCACTCGGCAAAATCTCCATCCCTCCAAATTTGGAGAGTGTATCTTCTCCAATCACTCTCCAAATTTAGAGATTTTCAGATTGCCATCATTCTTAGTAATTTAAATTAGATGTTTAATTTCAAATAAATATAGTTAAAAAATTATTAATCTAATTTTTGAAATAATTATATATTTAGAAAGGTCTCGTCGAGATCTTCAAAATAAAACTAAGATTAATTTCTTTTAGTATTATTATAAAATTATTATTTTTTAAATTAAATAAATAAGTATCAGACATGAAATTTTAAATACGGGGACCTATTTAACTTGCCCCATAAGAAAATACAAGCATAAATTACAATATTTAAATTACATTCCTTCGTTACCGTACCTCTGTCATAAATGTTCAATTAGCGTGTTCTGAAACATAAAATGAGCTTTCCTATTTGAATCTTCCTATGTCGATCAAGGAATCGTTAGAATAGTTTGGCATAATCAATCTCCATCTCTTCAGGTCTTGAAGATTCGTCGTAAACAATAATATCTGGTTTCGCATCGCGTTCATCCTTCACAGTCATGTTATGTAATATAATACAAGCAATCATCATGTCGTGTAGTCCCCGCTTGTCCCGAGAACGTGATGGTCGTTTGATAATGGCAAATCGTGACTGAAGAACACCAAAAACCCGCTCTACATCTTTTCGATATCCTTCTTGCATAGCAGCAAAGAGCTGCCTCTTAGGTCCTTGTGGTTGGGATATTATTTGTACAAGAGTAGACCATTTGGGGTATATCTCATCGGTCAAGTAATAACCTATTTTAATTGTCTGTTATCAAATTTTATATTTGAGGTTTATATTTGTGATCTATGGTATATTGTATTAGAGGTTTATGTTCGCTTCATTGTTCTATCGATGTATGCTTTGTCACTGTTATTTAGATTTTATTTTTTTAATATGTTGTATTGCATTATTAATATTGGGTTCATTTTAAAGCTCTCGTCGACACCGACCTTTCTAATGTTATTATTTTTTCAAATAAATTATTAAAAATAAAATTATTAATATAAACTATATCCAACATTATTAATTTATATGACTTTTTTTGAAAAAAAAAGAAAAATATTTAGAGAGTGTGGGTTGGAGCAAATCTCCAAATTAGAATATTTCTAGCAATATTCCAATTTGGAGAGTAGTGTCGGAGATGCTCTAACAACAGTCAAAATCAAAAGGAAATATTTTTTACCAGGATATTGAAGGTGATGATTATACAGTAGGCGAGGGCGTCGCCTTCCAGGAGTTTGGGGCCCCACACGACGAAGACGACGGCGTAGTAGGTAACGGCGGCGATGGCGGCGGCGACGGCGATCATCAAGTAGCCGAGCACCTTGAGGCCGGAGCAGAGGCGGAAGGGGTTCGTACGGAAACAGCAGTCCATCGCCGGTGATCGGACGGCGGTGATGATAATCGATGCCCAAGATGGCCTCGGAGAGCAAGCTTTGTTAGGGTTCAGATCTCGTGAGCTAGGTTTGCGTAGAGTTTTGATTTTGGGGGTGACATTAACAACTAAGGGGGCGGTAAAGAAGAGAGTGGATATACACGATAAATGTGATCTCTTTGGGCTTTGTGGGCCAAAACGTTGAAGAGCTTACTTTAGATTTATATAGGATTCAAGTTGGGCTTTTAGGCTCCGAAAACATTGGTTTTTAGAGCCTTTTTTTATTTAATAAAACTCTGTGTGACTTGTTGGTATTTAGTAAATTGTACCAATAAACCTATGACATAAATACATCTCTCAATCGTCAATTGAAGTTGTATCCAAAAAAAAGAGTAATAGAAGCTGCCGAGGAAAGGAGATTAATATTTTGAGAGATGGACTATGGTCTTCATTTATTATTTATGGGCTAGTTACATGGTTATACTCCCAATATGTAGAAGGTCACGTAGATTGTAAAATCTTGTTAAATCTCTGTGTTCTACAATAGTTTACTCTGATTTCTTTTAGTGATCTTGTTGAAGTTATAAATTAAAACTTGATTTTGGAGTGGGGAAGTTTAGTCCCATATTGGATAGGAGATGAGAACGAGGGTTATTTATAAGCCTTCTCTTTCTCTCCTATGCCTAGAAAAAAATATGGGTTATCCTCCACACCACACACGCGCGCGACGAACCGTACATGGTCAAGCTCGGGTCTGGGTCGGGAGGCGCGCGCCCACGACCAGCGGACTCGAATACAGCTCCGGATTAAGGCGCCCACATTGGATAGGAAATGGAACAACTTAAACGTGATAAACATGGATCAGATCTTAGCTGTTTAGATCGCGAGATTGGCGGATCTAAACAGGCGCGAGATTTGTGGATCTAAACGGACGCGAGATGTGTGGAACTAAACGGCGATTTTCAACCTATAAAATGACCTATAACTGTGAGGTTTTGAAACACAGTGAATCACAACAAATCTTCTCCTCTTCTTCTTTTCAAAATATTTTTTCTTGTTGTTATATTTTTGCTGGTTCCCTGAAAGTCTTGAAGAATTCGCAAAACCTTCTTGAAGCTCGTGCTGACGAGAAGGAGGTCGCCTGACCAATGGTCGTAATATCTCCGAGATCTATTGTCGCGTAGCCCTGTACGAGAGGGGGCAATTAGATTCTTGGGACAGTGGCTAGCACGCTTCGATCATCTGGTCATATTCTAAACTCTGTTTAATTTTATTATTAAATATCTATTTTGAATCATTATCTAAAATCTGTTATTTTCCTATTTCAATTAATTGTTAAAACTGCATTTCGTGCTAATTACAGCCTAAACAGCAACTAATTTCTAACAGATCTGTGATTAAAAATTACACTTAAATACCACAAAGTTCATCCGCCCTATCATTTATATATCACAAGTTATATTTGGTCGCAGAAAATACCATAAATTGTTTAAAAAAAGTGACACGATAATATATATAATCGGCCATACAAATATGAAAAATTTCACCGAATGTCAGTTTCTCTATGATACTTACATGCTAATTTTAGAGCTTGCAACTATTAATATTGTTAAATTTGTTATTACATTATTAAATTTATTTTTTAAGCTCATCTAATTCTACTTTAAAATAGAGTTAGGACATGTCTAATAATAAATTTAACAAATATTAATGACTAAAACGTTATAAAATTAGCATGTTAGTGTTATATGGGCCGGAACACTCGGTCGAAATTAAGGAACAAGAGCGGCAGAGCTGGGAAACTTTGTGGTACTTAATTAGGTGCGATTTAGCCAAAGTTCTATCATCTTGCTAACATTTTGTTCAAAAATATGGTGAAAAGAACATAGTGAAGCGAGCTGACATATATGCATGAGTACACAGAATGAGCGAGTGAGAAGGTTCTAGAGGGATCGAGATGGATGGATGTTTAAACTTGGTGAATTCTTTGTTGAGACTCTCATCCAAGCGTGAGCAGCAAGTGTCGCTGACTGATTCACATTCCCATGTTCTTCTCTTTCTCTAGTCGCTATATAAGCCATAAATATTCTTACACCTAGCAACATAATTAATATAATAATTTATGACTTAGTCCATGCTTGCCAGTGCATAAACCCCCCAGTGGTAACACACTTGATCTCTCTAGCCTCTACTTGCAAGTACTTTGGACTTGCTTGTTACGTATATATGTCACTCAACAAAATTAAGTTTCAGGTATCTGGCTAATTAATGATCGCCTACTTCATTATTCTAGCTCAACTAACACTTGTATTGATGAGCTATCTAATTAATCTAGCTAGACCCCTTTCTTCTCAAAATGAGCATAGAAGGATAGAAATGCTCCTTACGCATTATTAATTTGTCTACATATATATATATATATATATATATATATATATATATATATTGTTGATAATAGTGTATTGTAGTGGGTTTTAGTCCCACATTGCTTGGGAGAATAAACCTTATACCTTATACTCCTCTACTTGTATAAATATATGTGCACACTCAATATTCAACTCAAGGGAAATTTACCCAAGATTCTCTCTCTCTCTTACTTTAACATGGTATCAGAGCTAGGGCTATTTCCCTTCCAATAAATTTTTTTAACGCTTCTGCGTTCTTTTGCCAAATTTTGGCCTTGTCGCTTTGCGGCCTCTTAACGCGTTTTGCGTTCTCGTTTAGCCTTCGGGTTTCATTCTAACCTTCGGGTTCTATTTTAAACCTTCGGGTTTCATTCTAACCTTCGGGTTCTATTTTAACGGCATTGTCGTTTCAAGACTGTCTCTCGGTCTCAAATTAACGGCATCGTCGTTTCAAGCCGTCTCTCGGCCTCAAACGAACGACATTGCCGTTTCGTAGTCAGTAACTGCATCTCGACGTCTTAACATTGCCGTTATGGCTCCTTCAGAGAAGATTCCCAAACCACCTTTGCCCCTCAATGATCAAAGTGACTGGGCAGGGTGGTCCACCATTATCACCAATGCCTTACGTGGCGCTGGTTTGCTTGATCATCTCACCAGTACGGGACCAGTTCCACCGTCCATCAGCACTGTTACTTCATCCAGTACTATTACCTCTGGCAGTGGTGATGTCGACCTTCAGACTGCTCGTGCTCTCTATGTCAAGGAGAGTTTAGATTGGCAATTGCAGGAATTTCGTGTCATGGATTATCTCACTCGATGTGTTGGCTCTGGTCTCACTGTCGAGATTGGCTCGCTTCCCTCTGCTCGGGCCATGTGGACTCGTCTCACTGAGCGTTTCACTGAGTGCTCGGGTGCACGGGAGGCATATCTTCTGCAACGCATTGCTCTACAACGCAAAGGTAGTTCATCTCTACAGTCCCATTTTGGACAAATACAAGCTTTTTGGACAGAGTTACGCTCCATGCTTCCTGGACGTAATTCCACATATGAAGACTGGCTAGCCTGGTACGAACGGCATGAGGTGCATCAACTGTTTCAGTCCCTTCCTGAATATTCAACTATGGCTGATCAACTACTTCATCAGCCTCAATTTCCGACTTTGGCCTCAGTTATGGGAGCTCTCACTGCTTATGAGACACGGCAACAGACATCACGACTTAATTTGTCAACAGATACTCCTACCTCTTCACTCGAGACTGTTCTGTCTGTACCTATCACTGCTCCTGTTATGAATCATACTTCTCCACAGGCTCCCTCTCTACAAGCTCGATCTAAGCTCTCTTGCAAATATTGTAAGAAGGAAGGACACCGCATTGAGACATGCTTCAAGCTTCATCCTGAGTTACGTTCCTCAGGTACTGGTCGTGGTCGGCGACCCCCTCAGTCTCAACCCTCTCGTACATCGGGATTGTTGGCCAATGCTATACCTTCTACTACTTCAGACTCTACTATTCAAGCTATTGAAAGTCTTCGCCGTCAACTTGATTCTTTTCAACATATCACCTCTACATCCGCCGGACAACTCTCTGGTATGCATTTTGCTGGTTCTTCAGCTAATCCTTCGGTCTCTGGTATGAATGATCTCTGGATTTTTGACTCTGGTTGTTCCTTTCATATGACTTGTAATGCCTCACTTTTATCCTCTGTCTTTACTTCATCCTCTCTTCCTCCTATCTACACGGCTGCTGAACAACCATTGTCCATTACTCAGTATGGCTCTATTACCCCACAAAATGATCCATCTGGTCGTCTAACACTTGGTCCCGTTTATGTGGCTCCACAGTTGTGCTTGAATTTAATTTCTATTAGCTCTTTATGCATGGCGGGACTGTTTGTCTCATTTTCTTCTGATACCTGTATTGTGCAGGATCCACAGACGGGCAAGACGGTTGGGGCGGGTCGTAGGAGGCACAAACTGTATTTTCTGGAATATCTTCACCTTCCAGAGTCCATACATCCACGTTCTCTTGTTGCTTCTCTTCGTTCGTCAAAACCCTCTACCTCGCTTCCTGCCAATTTATGGCATAGACGACTTGGTCATGTGTCTAATAAAAGGCTGGAGAGTCTTATTCAGTCTGGAGTACTTGGTCCTGTATCATCTAGTTCTAGTATTATTGAGTCATGTACTGGTTGCAAATTGGCTAAATTCACTGCTTTACCATTTAAAATGAGTACATCCGTATCCACTTCCTTATTTGATTTAGTACATTCTGATATTTGGGGGCCAACTCCTTTGCCTTCTTCATCTGGCTACTTATATTATGTTAGCTTTATCGACGATTTCTCTCGTTTTACATGGGTTTACCTACTTAAGAATCGTTCTGACGTACTTACTGCTTATCAAGCCTTCACTGCTATGATTTTTACTCAATGACAATCTCGTATTAAAGTTTTTCGTTCTGATTGTGCCAAAGAGTACCTATCATCTACCATGCGCTCTATCATGTCCTCTCATGGGACTATCTTTCAACAGTCATGTCCCTACACCTATGAGCAAAATGGTGTTGCTGAACGCAAACATCGTCATATCCTCGATACTGCCCGATCAATGTTCATTTCTTACTCTGTTCCTCGTCGTTTCTGGGCTGAGGCTATTCTCACCGCGACTCATGCCATTAATATCACTCCATCTAGCTCTCTTTCCGGTGCTACTCCTTATAGTCGTGTTTATACTCATCCTCCCCGTTATGATCTAGTTCGCGTTTTTGGTTGTCGATGTTTTGTTCTTCTGCCATCTCACGAACGTGATAAATTGTCTCCCAGAGCTGTTTCTTGTGTTTATTTAGGAATTAGTTCAGAACATCGAGGTTATCGTTGTTATGATCCCGCAACTCGTCGAGTTCATATATCTCGTCATGTTCAGTTCGAAGAGGATTCTCCATATTATTCTGCTTCTGATGACTTTAATTTCCTCCACTCTACTGATCATGCTTCCCCGTCAACTGCATCACCCACTTCTTCACCTCAATTTTCCTTTCGAGATCTCCCTGACATCTCTCCCTCTCCTTCTGCTGACTCTTCCTCGCCCGAGTCTTCTCTTACACCATCTAATCCATATCCCGTGGACACAACTCTCACTCCAGAAAATACTGTTGATCTCCACGCACCTGCGCCAGCATCTCCCCCGCCTGAGGTTCTGCTTGCTCTTCGTCGAGGCAAACGCCCACATGTCATGCCTGCCCGGTATGCTTCTGTTACTTCTTATTCACCTATCTTTCATAACTTTCTTGCTGCCATTCATACTATTGTTGAGCCAAAGTCCTTCCAAGAGGCAGTTCAAATTCCAGAGTGGCGACAGGCTATGGCTGAGGAATTTTAAGCCTTTCAGCAAACTCATACCTGGGATGTTGTTCCCTGTCCTCCTAGGATCTCTCTTGTTGGCAGTAAATGGGTTTATAAGGTCAAGTTTCGTCCTGATGGCACCATTGAACGTCAAAAAGCTCGTTTAGTGGCTCGAGGTTTTACTCAGCAACAAGATATTGATTATGAGGAGACATTTGCTCCTGTTGCTCAGATGCCCACTGTTCGTACTCTCCTTGCGGTCGCTGCTGCTCATCGTTGGCCTTTATACCAGATGGATGTCAAAAATGCTTTTCTTCATGGCTCTTTATCAGAGACCGTATATATGCAACCGCCTCCAGGGTCAAATATTCCTTCGGGATATGTATGTCTCCTTCGCCGTGCTGTTTATGGTCTTAAACAGGCACCTCGCGCTTGGTTTGAGTGTTTTCGCGATGTCATGCTCAAAGCGGGCTTTATAGAAAGTCATCAAGATGCTTCTCTGTTTGTTCGCACTACATCGCGTGGCAGAGTTTTATTACTCATCTATGTAGATGATATGATCATTACAGGTGATGATATGGCAGGTATACAATACACAAAATCTCAGTTGCAACAACAGTTCCACATGAAGGATCTTGGATCTCTTCGGTATTTTCTTGGTCTAGAAAATTCTCAAGGCCCTCGGGGTGTATTACTGTCTCAACAGAAGTATCTTTCAGATATTCTAAATCAAGCTGAGCTAACTGATAATGCAACTGTCGATACTCCACTCCAGCAGAATGTCAAACTTTGCTCCACTGACGGTGAGCCTTTATCTGATCCTACCCGATATCGACATCTTGTTGGCCAGTTGGTCTATTTGTGCATCTCTCGACCAGATATCTCTCATGCTGTTGGTATTGTCAGTCAATTTGTTAGTGCCCCACGTTCTGTACACTATGCTGTCTTATTACGGATTCTTCGGTACCTCCGGGGTACTAGCACTCGCTCTCTTTTGTTTCCTGCTACATCTAAGTTAGAGCTTTGTGCATATTCTGATGCTGATTGGGCTGGTGATCCAACTACCAGAAAGTCTACCACAGGTTATTGTATATTTCTTGGTGATTCCCTTATTTCTTGGCGAAGTAAGAAACAAGATGTTATTGCTCTTTCCAGTACTGAGGCAGAGTATCGTGCAATGTCCACAACGGCTAAAGAGATTATTCATCTTCGTCGCCTTCTCAGTGATTTCGGCATTTCTGTTACGACTCCTACTCCTCTCTACTGTGATAATAAGAGTGCCATCCAGATTGCTAATAATCCAGTATTTCATGAAAGGACCAAACATATTGAGATCGACGCTCATTTTGTCCGTCACCAAGTTATCAAGGACAAGACAATTCTACTTCCTCATGTTTCATCCGCTGACGAGCTTGCAGATTTCTTCACAAAGGCCTTACCTGTTCATCGGTTCCAGTTTCTTGTACGCAAACTCACTTTGTTTGATCCAACATGACTTTGAAGGGGGCTGTTGATAATAGTGTATTGTAGTGGGTTTTAGTCTCACATTGCTTGGGAGAATAAACCTCATACTCCTCTACTTGTATAAATATATGTGCACACTCAATATTCAACTCAAGGGAAATTTACCCAAGATTCTCTCTCTCTCTTACTTTAATATATATATATATATATATATATATATATATATATATATATATATA
>BQKN01000100.1:420185-435086 GCA_022839385.1 Asparagus kiusianus
AATTCAATGTTACCTTGATGTTCGGTAACCTAGCCATCTGCAGTACAGTTATCATTAAACAGATGCCCTGGAAAGATCAAAGTGCGTGTATCAGAAACTTCCATTTAGTCTATTCTATCAAGGAGATAATTAGGTATATAATTTTTTTAAACTTAAAGACAATACAAATCGAAACTTGGTTGATAAAGGACCGCCGTTTGGATGTAATTATACCAGTGAGTATGCTTCAAAGTGATTATCGTAGTTAAGGCATTTATCCTATAATAATAAATTAGAAATCAGATTAAAAGAAAGAAATACAAGAAATGAAGATACTTACAAGAACATCTTGACCAATCCACGCATATGATGCATGTTGGCTTGCTGGCCAAACAATGGCACAGGCTGCACAGAATGGTAAAAGCACCACAGAGAGGACTAAAACCTCCCCAAAAAGGGGAAGAGCAATAGTCTTCTGACTACAATCTCTTGAGATCCTGTTCATCATAAAACAATGCTTTTAAAAGGTAAGATGAGGATTTGAAGATGGAAGCCAGATAAATGAAACTCGTACTCTGTGTGACTATACCTTGAAATGAGTGCTACTAAGCAAACATGCATTCCCTGAAAAAGAAAACATAAGAGCTTTTAGTGCCAGATCTTCAAGATTTAGGTAAGAGCTAATCTTTCACATAATCCAACCACATAATTCTTAGACATTGCGTAGGCAGTAGCCCATTGTTCTCTTAGGCTCTCCCCACCTATGGCCGCCATATTGATTTAGAATGACAATGTACTTTTATCATCTAATGTGGCGATATCAAAAAATTACAATCCCCCTCCCTCCCCCTTCTTGATCTAGGGTTTCTGCTTCTGAGGTCGTTAATGCATGGTGAGAGAAGGCAACAAGGTGCACTTTCCTAGTGACCTCCATGACAACAGTAGCAAACCTAAACTCACTATACCACAATCAATTTCTTATTACAACTCCTAAACTCCAATAGTATGAATCAAGTAAAGTGCACTACAGAAATCACCCCAGAAGGGGAACAAAGCCTTTATCACTAATTGCAATCTCGGCATCTAAGCATCAATAAAATTCTAGATAAACAGCATTTCACAGCAAAACAAAGGGATAAAGAGATGCTTCAATTTCATCAAGTCAATCTAACAGTAGCCCAAGTATGAAATAGACAGCTAACCTCTACCTCCGTTAGCCAATGAATCCTTAAATTTGTCCCCTGCAGACTTTGGTATCATTGCAACAGAAATTGTCGCATTAAGCGAAGTATCATTTTCAGTGCAGACCATCTTGTAAAGATCTGTGAAATAACAACAGAAGGAACAAAAAACAATTAAAAAAATTCAAGATGTGAAAAGATAAAACTAAAAATTGTGAAGTCAAGCAATTGTGAATTAAGTCAAAAGTAATATAATAATAAAGAATGATTTGGAATTGCGAAGAATTCTTACCTTCATTCTTACCTTAGTTTCTCAATTCTTTTCTCCATTGGGACACTTCAAAACCCTAAATATATGAACCTTATATTATAAGAAACAAAGAAGGTCCCCTAAATTTTTCCACTACAACTTAATTTCCATAATCCCGAACTTCTAATTTTTTTCCATTTAAATCAATAATTAAGGTCAATGTGACAAGTAAATTAAATTAAATTAAATGGTTTTGACTGCAAATCTTACTAAATATCCTCGAATTACTCAGCTAAAAAAAACTTACCTAGAAGGAGATTTCCCATCAAAGAACTCCGGTAGAATCTTCCTCTCCGCCTCATGTATCTTATTGGAAGAAACCCATCCTACAAAACATATCTTTCTCAAAAATATTAAAAAATAAAAAAATAGGGTTTCTTCAAAAAAATTACCTGAAAAGCTAGTGATGGTGATAGTATAAGAAACCGGTGGAGCGGGCGACTCCGGCGACCATGAGCGTGAGGTGACGTTTGGGGCGGTTACCTCCTTTGCATTCGACGCCGGAATCTCGGATTTAACGGTGGGAGTTGATGGAAGTTCTGACTTAACGGCGGGGGTGGAAGGGGGTGGAGTTGGCTATGACGGTGGAGGCGGGTGATTTAAGTTGTGACGGTGGAGGTGGCCGACAGCTTTTGGGGGCGATACTTAGGGTTTTTTAGCGAATGATTCTTTACCATGAAATGATATTTACTACTTTTCTTAACTATGCGGCTATAAAGTGAATTTGGTTTCCCACCCAATTTCTTTTGTTGGCCGCCCATATGAAATTTTGACTTCATCCCAAAATTTTTGAGTTTGTTTCTATTTTCTAAATAAATAATAAACCCACATTCTCACAAAACCGTTTCTATTAAGAATATATGAATGTCCATCGAAATTACCGTTTCTTTTATGCTCTATTAATAACGGTTATTAAGTAAACCGTTATTAATAGAACCTTTTGTAGTAGTGTAGTCAAATAGTGATCCAATTTAAATATATTTAAATATTCTAAAAAATAAAAAATTATAGAAAAATCTAAAACTTCTATAAATGCATATTTAATGATTTATAGATATTCTAAGCATGAAACAGATGTGGAACAATTGCATAATATTAACAAATTACTATAAAGAATAAAAATCGTACCTGTTTATCAAAAAGACGATTATTTATCCCTTGCCTTCAACTTTCAAGTCGCTAATACAAAAATTCTCAGCGATAGAAAAACATTGATTAGTAACACTATTATTATTTTAACTATTTGAAACTTGACATAATATAAAATATTCAATCATAGATAAATGAGCAAAGCAAGATAATGTCATGATAGATAATAACACTTTATGTATATTAAGCAAGCAGTAAAGATTAAAGTCCAAACATATGACATGTCCAAACTCTAAACTCAAAAGTCTAAATCAAAGCAAAATGAAAGCCAGAAGTCTCAGAAGTAACATAACTAAAGTCTAAAATCAAGCAATGACTCATCATTACCCGTCATCCTCATCGTCATCAGCGGCGCCGAGTAGAAAAATCTCATCTCCCAAAGCATCATCGTCACTATCATCATCGTCAAATTGGATATCCTCATCTAACTCTACGTCCTTAACAGATCCCTCATCACCGTCCGAATGTACCTCCTTGCGGGCTCTTGATCTAGACGCCGTGTTTGCCCTCCTTGTGATTCTCCTTAGCTGCAACAAGTTGTCTACTCTAGCTACTTCGGAGATAACTCCAAATGGAATGTCAGTTCCTGGATAATAATCCTCTTTCTCGGAGTTATATCCTTCCACCACCCATGAAGTAGCGTGCCGACCATCTTTAGTAAGTAGGATGTCACTCTTCTTTCCATCCTTGTTGTATCCATCTTAGTTTTGATCCTCAAACTGAATTGCACATAGACTAGATCGCTCAATCTATTGCTATCCAACATGTTTCTTTTCTTTGTGTGGATCTACAATTCAATAACATAAAAAATATCATTTCTCTCAATATATCATTTATCGTTCAATGACTTCGATCTCACTTTTAATATGAACAATTAAATTTGGAAACTGAAACAAGATAGTGAGTGATATCCCTTCAAAATAACTCCAGTTTCTCTTGCATTCGGAGGAGCTACCTGTCAATCTTAATATCCTAAGAGCCGTAATTTGCATGTAAGGCATGTCTTTTTCAAATGTGTCCCACCAATGAGCTGTTTGAAGAGAGTAAAATAAATAAATTAATTTAAAAACTAGCAAATAGTAGAATCAATTTACTATATCAAAATATAACTTAATACCTGGATTACGGTCCTCGACAATCATCTTCACTACTATGTGCGTTCTTGGCTTTCCATGGATGAAAGCATCACGGCCCGTATGCTTCATCTCAGTTGAGTGGATGGTGTTGAGTGGATGGTATCAACAATAGCATCACAGCCTATATACTTCATTCCTAAATAGTTCAGCATAATCAGGAACTGTTTGCTTAACATTTGCACTCTTCTTAGCCACCTCATCCTCTGTATAATAAGAAAAAAGAGAACCATGCAGCCAGGTGAAGAGGACTATCAAACTTGCCCTCTATAATGGATATGATAGGTGTATAGTCCTATCTTGCAAGCAACCATGATTTCCTTCTTCACAATTTGAAGCTCTCCAACAATGAATCCTATTGAGGGACAAGTATCTGAATTGATCATGCGAAGGAATTTGAAAAGAGGCGTGAGGACCTTCAAGCAACTCCCCACACTTCTAGAAGGTTCTTGATATCAAAGTAATATTTGCTGCAAGAGCTTTCCGCTTTGCACCCTCGACAAACTTCAAATTTTGAAACTCATCAGAATTAATCATAGCCATCAGTGCATCCTTCTTTTTCAGCAAGCGCCCTAGTGTAAGAAATGAGGTAGCAAGTCTAGTAGTGCTCGGCCAGACAATATCCTTCTGCGTGCACTTACACATAAATGCCAAAGTCCTGGTGTGACTATAGATAAAAATAGTCGACGTCCTCACCTTCTCAATTGTATGCTTAAACTTTGTCAATTTTTCAATATCCTGCAACATGAGATTGGTTGTGTGCGCTGCACAAGAAGTCCAAAAGATTCTCGGCCACTCACTTTTAGCTTCTCCTTTGCAGTCATGTTCGCCAAGTGATTATCAATGACAACTTGTACAACATAGTCAACCTCTATCTCCTGGATGCACTGATCAATCCACTTAAAAATAAAATCTCAAGTATGAGAATCAGCAGACTCCTCTATCGAGTTGTAGAAGATAACTCCACCATTAGAATAAACGCAAATATTCATAACACATCCGTGCTTCCAATTAGTCCATAAATTTGTCATCAATGTGCAGCCAGTAGTCTTCCAAAGCTTCTTATGTGGTTCCAAACTAGCTGAAGTACGAGCTACTACCTTCTTCAACAAAGGCTCCCTCAACTGATACATTATTGCTCTCACATAGCCTGGACTAAACTGGCCAATAGCTTCACACATATTACCGAACGAAGGGAGCGTCAATGCATGAAATGGAATCCCTGCTTCCTAAGTCCAAAGAGAGACCCGTTCGTGGACCAACTCCTTTCTTCTTTTGCACTCAGCTACATCGACTGTTGTTTGCTTCATCGTTGAAGTTGATGTAGGCTCCTCTAGCAAGAATGTAGCATGTCGATCGATGGGTCCAAGTTCACGGGGCCTCTTCTGATCTGAGTGATTAAAAGTCTGAAACTAAAAACATGGACCTCTTACATACGCTCGATCTCATATCTTATCTTGTCTGACCTCTTGCCATCACTTTCAGCCATTGCTGGTTTTACACTCTATAATGTCAGGTGTCACTTTCTTACATAGTTTTGTATTCCATGGGCTACCAATTAAGTGTTCTTTATGGCGGGAAATGCCACCGATGGATTCGTATCCACACAGAGTGCACTTGACCTTATTCTTAGGCCATTCCCGTCAAATTCCCCAATCACATCCATTATCATCTAAAAGATGCGGATATGGTAGCTGACCCGAAGCTCGAGCCTTATCAATGGATTGAATGTTGTAGAGGACAATTCCATATAATGATGTTGAAATTATACCTGATCAAGGAACAAATAACAATATAAGTTTTAGAACTTTGTAGTTTATCATGTAACTGAAAGCACAAAAAGCATATATGGTATATGAACATAGCAAATTAACGATACAACTCAAAAGTCAAAACAAGTGTAAAGAAACCATTTTCCCAATTTAGAACCAATTCCTTTAGACTCAAAACAATTGACAATGAACAAATTATTAAATTAAACAAACACCCAAAAAATTTCATCCATCAACATGAAATTCGGCAATTAGCTGTGAAATTAGCATGCAGTTACAAACCCATTAAGCATGCAATTAACATAAGCTTTTCGGCAATCATACCATTTAGACAATAAATTAGCATGCAATTGAAGGACAGACACACCAACCATGAAATTGGCATAAAATTTTCAACAATTATCCATGAAATTAGATGTAACTAGAGGCCCAAAACAGTTATCATCATTACTAATTGTGAAACAATGTAGATGCAAAAATTCTCCCAAAACAAATATACCCTTTAATAATTCTCCCAGACATTACAAACTTGAGAAATAAACAAGAGTTGTTGGAAAGTTGAAATATTACCTTGAGTTCGATGAACCAATTGTTGTAGCGTCGAGGAGTTGAGAGGAACAAAGGCAGTTGAGGCCAGGAGGTAGTCGAACTCATAAGAGGGCTTCGTCAAGGAGATAGAGCGGAGGCAATGGGAGGATCTGGAGAGGAGAGATGGAGATGTAGCTCGTCGACGAGACTGTTTGCTACAGTGTCGAGGAGAGGAGATGGAGCTCGTCAAGGAGTTGGGGGATCTGGAGAGGAGGCAGAGGAGTGGTGGAGGGAGGTGCTTTTCTCCACTATTTCAAATGAATAGTGGTCCTTGGCACTTTTTCTCACCACTATGGCCAAAATCGTTGCAAACAAGGGCCACTAACGCAATTGTAGCCGCAAGTGCTCACTATGTACAACACGGATAGGAGCTCTTGTCCACTAATCTTTTTATCCGCTAGATTTGCTTTGGGATTCATGTTGGCGTGTAATACATTTCAATGCACACTTCTCAAACATAGCTTTGATGTGTATTCAGAAGCACGAATAATTATTTACCATTCGGTCAAACAAATAAAATGGACAAAATTTGTAGATTATAGCCCATTAAAATTATGAATTTTGAAATTTTCCTAATTAATTGTCATTGTTGGTTATAGCCCATGAAAATCATGAATTTTAAAATATGCCTAATTAATTGTCGTTGGGTCAAAACCGATGAAAATGGATAGAATCATGAGTTGCACACCATGAAAATCATGAATTTTAAAGTACACATAATTATTTTCATTGGATCAAAATGAACAGAAACTAACAAAATTCATGAGCTACAACCAATGAAAATTGCAAACTTTAAAATATGCATAATTTATTATCATTGGGTCAAAATAAATAAAATTAGATAAAAATTATAGATTTATAGCCCAATGAATTCGTGAATTTGAAGTACGCTGCCATTGGGGCGAACGAATGAAAATAGGTAAAAATCATGCTTTATAACCCATGAAAAGTGAATTTTTGAAATGCACCTAATTAGTTGTCATTGGGTCAAAACCGATGAGAATAAACAAAATCATGGGTTATAGCCCATGAAATCATGAATTTTAAAGTACATATACTTATTTTCCATTGGGTTGAAATGAACAAAAATAAAAAAAATCGTGAGTTAACTAATAACAAATGAAATTTGCGACCTTTAACGTATGCATAATTAATAGTTCATGGTTGATGTGAATTATATTAGACAAAAATTGTGGGTTATAAACAATGAAGTTCAAAATTTTTAAAGTACACATGATTAATTACCATTAGGACAAATAAATAAAAATGGACAAAAATCATGGGTTATAGCCTATTAAAGTTACGAACTTTTAAATACACCTAATTAATTGTAATTGTCATGGATTATAGCTCATAAAAATAATGAATTTTAAAATACGCCTAATTAATTGTCATTGGGTCAAAAATGATGAAAATGAACAAATTTGTGGTTTATAGTCCATGAAAATAATGAATTTTGAAATACATATGCTTATTTTCCATTGGGTCGAAATAAACAACGTGGACAAATATGCAAATGAAAAATCACAAACTTGGAAGTGCACATAATTAATTATTGTTGGATTGAAATGAACCATATTAGACAGATTATTGGATTATAGCCCATGAAATTCATGAATTTTGAAATACGCATAAATAATAATCATCGGATCGAGATGAACGTAAATGGAACATAATCATAATTTATATCCGATGAAAATTATGAATTTTGACATATGCCTAATTGATTGTCATTAGGTCGAACTTGATGAAAATGGACAGCATCATGCATTTTAAAATACACGTACTTATTTTATATTGGGTTGAGATGAACAAAAACCGCGAGCTGCAACCTATGAAAATACACATACTTTGAAATACACACAAGTAATTGTCATTGGGTCGAAATTAAGTATATTGGACAAAAATTGTGGATTATAGCACTTGAAATTTGTGAATTTTGAAGTACGCATAATTAATTTCCATTGGGTCAAACGAATGAAAATGGATGAAAATCATGGGTTATATAGCATATGAAAATTGTGAATTTTGAAATAAACCTTATTACTTATCATTTGGTCGAAACTGATGAATGTTGACAAAATCGTGGGTTATAGGTTATTAAAATAATGCATTTTGAAGTACACACTTATTTTCCATTAGGTCAGAATGGAGAAAAGTTATTAATTATAACCAATAAAATTCGTGAACTATGAAGCTCGCGATAATTAATTGTTAGTGCGTCGAAATGAACCATATTGGTAAAAAATTGTGGGTAGCCTAGCCTATGAAATTCGTGAATATTAAAGTACACATAATTAATTGTTTTTTGATTGAAAAAATTAAATGGACAAAAATCATGTATTATAGCCCATTAAAATTGTGAATTTTGAAATTTGCCTAATAAGTTGTCATTGTTGTGAGTTACATCTCATAAAATCATGAATTTTGAAATATGGCTAATTAATTTTCATCGACTCGAAACCGATGAGAGTGGATGAAATTGTAGGTTATACTCCTTGGAAATTATGAATTTTGAAATACATGCTTAATTTCCTTTGGATGACAATGAAGAAAATGGACCATTGGACATGTGAGTTATAGCTATGCGAACGCACACCCTTAATTGTCATAGGGTCGAAAATAAATTATATTGGACAAACATTGTGTATTTTAGTTTATGAAATTTGTGAATTTTTAAGTACGTATAATTAATTCTCATTAGATCAAAATGAACAAAAATGGACAAAATCATGGGTTACAGCCTATGATAATTGTGAATTTTGAAATACATGTAATTAATTGTCAATGAGTCGAAATCAATAAAATAAACAAAATCGTGGGTATAGCCCATGAAAATCATGAAATTTGAAGCATATCTTCCATTTGGTTCAACGAACAAAAATAGACAAAAACAACCAATGAAAATTACCAACTTTAAAATACGAATAATTAATTTATGTTGGGTAAAAATGAACCATATATGACAAAAATTGTAGATTATAACCTATGAACTTTATAAATTTTGAAGTACGCATAATTAGCTTCATTGGATCAAACAAAAGAAAATGGACAAATATTGTGGGTTATATAGCCAAAAATTGGGAATTTTGAAATATGACTAGTTGATTGTCATTGAGTCAAAACCGATGAATATGGATAAGATCGTGGGTAACTATGAACATCATGAATTTTTAGATACACATACTTATTTTAATTTGGTCAAAATGAACAAAAACGGAGAAAAATCGTGAGTTAAAATGAATGAAAATTGCGAACATTGAAGTAAGCATAAGTAATTGTCAGTGGATCGAAATGAACTATATTAGACAAAGCTTGTGGGTTATAAGTATAACCTATGAATTTTGTGAATTTTAAAGTATGCATAATTAATTTTCATTGGGTTGTATGAAGAAAAATGGACATGGTTATTACCTATCAAAATTTTAAAAATTTAAAATATGACTAATTACTCGTCATTGGCGTAGGTTATAACTCATGAGAATTGTGAATTTTGAAACACGCCTAATTAATTGTTATTGGGTTAATGAACAAAATTATGGGTTATATAGCCCATAAAAATCATAAATTTTGGGTTATATAGCCCATAAAAATCATAAATTTTGAAAACACACATACCTATTTTCCATTGGGTTGAAATGAACAAAAACTATGAGTATAGCTAGCGCAAATCGCGAAATTTGAAGTATGCATAGCTAATTGTCATTGGATCGAAATGAATCATATTGGACAAAAATTGCGGGTTATAACAATGAAATTTGTTAATTTTGAAGTATGCATAAGTAAAACCATTGTATCGAAATGAACAAAAATAGTAAACAATCGTGGGTTATAGCCCATGAAAATTGTGAATTTTGAAATACACCTAATTGATTGCCATTGGGTCGAAATTGTTTAAAATGGATAAAATCATGAACATAATAAACTTTGAAGTACATTTATTTTTCATTGGATCAGAATGAACAGAAATGAGCATAAAATCATGACTTACAACCAAAAAAATCGCGAACTTTGAAATACATATAACTAATTATCATTGGGCTGTAATGAACCATATTGGACAAAATTTATGGGTTGCAGGCTTATAGCTATTGAATTTCTGAATTTTAGAAATATACATAATTAGTTGTCATTAGATTGAAATGAACAGAAACGGACAAAAATTACGGCTTATAGCCCATGAAAATTGTGAATTTTCAAATACAACTAATTAATTTTTATTGGGTCGAAAGCGATGAAAATGGGCAAAATCATGAGTTATATCCCATGAAAATCATGAATTTTATATTATACCTTTCCATTGGATCGTAATAAACAAAAATGGATAAAAATTATAAGTTGCAACCAATGAAAATCTCAAACTTTGAAATACGCATAATTAATTGTCATTTGATTGATATGAACGAAAATAGATAAAATTCATGGGTTATAGCCTGTGAAAATTGCAAATTTGAAATACGCCTAATTAGTTATTATGGGGGCCGAAACCGATGAAAATAGACAAAATCGGGGTATAATCCATGAAAATCATGAATTTTGAGGTATACATTTTATTTTCGATTAGGAGGAAACTTGAAATGTACCAAGGACAAAAATCGTAAATTATAAAAGTGAAATTTTTGAGCTTTGAAGTATGCATTATTACTAGTAGAGGGCCGAAATGAACCATATTGGAGAAAAATTATGTGTTATAGGCAATAAAAAATTTGAAGTATCAATAATTGATTACTATTGTGCTGAACAAATGAAAAAAATCAAAAATAGTGGGTAATAGTCCATTAAAATTATGAATTTTAATATACATATAATTAGTTGTTATTGTCGTGGGTTATAGGCTATTGAAATCATGAATTTTAAAATAAGCCTAATTAATTGTTATGGGGTCATAACCGATGAAGATGAATAAGATTGTGGGTTATAACCCATGAACATCATGAGTTTTAAAGTACATACTTATTTGCATCGAGTCGAAATTAACAAAAATGCATAAAAATCATGGGTTATAGCCAATAAAAATCGCAAACTTTGAAGTGTGCATAATTAAATATCCTTGGGTCAAAATGAACAGCATTGGACAAAAATGGTTGGTTATAGGCCATAAGATAGTGAGTTTTGAATTACACATAATTAATTGACATTCAGTCAAATGAAGGAAAATGGACAAAAATCGTGGGTTATAGTCCATGAAATTAGCGCACTTTGATATACATTTAGTTAATTGTCATTAGGTCACAATCAATGAAAATGGACAAAATCGTGGATTATATCCCTGAAAATCAATAATTTTGAATTACACATACTTCTTTTCCATTGGGTCGAAATGAACAAAAATTGACAAAAATCATGAGTTACAATCAACGAAAATTACGAACATTGTCCAAGATAATTGTCATTGAGTCAAATTTGATGAAAATGGACGGAATCGTGGGTTATAGCCCATGAAATCATGAATTTTGATGTGCGCATACTTATTTTCCATTGAGTTTAAATGAGCAAAAAGGGCAAAAATCGTGAGTTATAACCAATTTCATGAAATTGGTTAAGTTTTGCAGCCCGCATAATAATAGTCATTGAGTCGAAATGAACTATATTGGACAAAAAACGTGGGTTAGCCAATGAAATTCGTGAATTTTGAAATACACATAATTAATTACTATTGGGTCGAATGAATGGAAATAGGCAAAATTGTAGGTTATAGTCTATTAAAATTGAAAATTTTGAAATACGCCTAGTTAATTGTTATTATGGTGGGTTATTGACCATGAAAATCGTGAAATTTTATTATATGCCTAATTAATTATCTTTGAGTCAAACCCTGTAAAAAAGGACAATCGTGGGCTTTAGCCCATGGATATCATGAATTTTGAAATGCACATACTTATTTTTCATTTGGTTGAAATGATAAAAAATGGACAATTAATTACCATTGGGTCGAACAAATAAAATTGGACAAAAATCATGGGCTACAGCACAAGAAAATCATGTATTTTAATGTACATCTAATTAATTGTCATTGGGTTGAAACCGATAAAGCCTATGAAAATCATGTATTTTAATGTACACTTATTTTCCATTGGATCGAAATAAAATGAAATGGAAAAAATGTGAGTTATAATCATTAATAATCGCAAACTTTGAAGTATGCATAATTAATTGTTAGTAGGTCGAACCGAAACATATTGAAGAAAGATTGTGGGTTATATAGCTCATGAAATTCGTGAATTTTGAAGTATGCATACATATTTTCTATTGGGTCGAAATGAACAAAAATAAACAAATCTTGAGTCACAACTAATGAAAATCGCAAACATTGAAATGCGCACAATTAATTATCAGTGGGTCAAAATCAATCATATTGGACAAAAATTATGAGTTATAGTCCATGTTCATAAAGTTTGAAATAAGCATAATTAATTGCCATTGGGTCGAGCAAATTAAAACATACATAAATTGTGAGTTATAGCATAGTAAAATTGTGAATTGCAATATACATCTAATTATTGTCATTCTCGTAGGTTATAACACATTAAAATCATTAATTTTGAAATACGCCTAATAATTGTCATTGGGTTAAAACCGATAAAAACTGACAAAACCGTGGGTCATAACCCATGAAAATCATTAATATTGAAATACAAATACCTATTTCTATTGGGTCGAAATGAACAAAAATAGACAAAAATCATGAGTTATATCCATTGAAAATCTCGCACTTGAAGTGCATATAGTTAATTGTCATTGGGTTGAAATGAACCATATTGGTCGCAACTTGTGGATTATGGCCCATGAAATTCGTGAATTTCGAAATACGCAGAGTAAATTACCATTGAATCAAAATGAACGAAAATGGACAAAAACATGATTTAGCCCATGAAAATTGTGAATTTTC
Source organism: Asparagus kiusianus (assembly GCA_022839385.1). NCBI lineage: Eukaryota > Viridiplantae > Streptophyta > Magnoliopsida > Asparagales > Asparagaceae > Asparagus > Asparagus kiusianus. The sequence continues at coordinate 433,187 of BQKN01000100.1, forward strand.
AAATACATTTTATTAAATGTCATTAGGTCGAAATCGATGAAAATGAACAAAATCGTGGATTATAGCTTATTTAAAAAATGAATTTTGAAGTGCATATAATTATTTTCCATTAGGTCTACATGAACAAAAATGAGCAAAAATCCTGAGTTATAACTAATAAAAATTGCAAACTTTGAAGTATGCGTAATTAATTGTCATTGGGTCGACATGAACCATATTTGACGAAAATCGTAAGTTATAGACCATGAAATTTGTGAATTTTGAAGTACGCTTAATTAATTGACATTCGGTTGAACAAAAAAAAATGGATAAAAATCGTGGGTCATATCATCTGGAAATTGCGAATATTGAATACCCATATGTGATTGTAATTGGGCTAAAATCGATGAAAATGGACAATCATGAGTTGTAGTCCATGAAAATCATGAATTTTGAAATGCACTTATTTTCAATTGGGGAAAATTGCCAACGTTAAAGTATGTATAATTAATCATCAGTAAGTTGAAATAAACCATTTTGGACAAAATCATGGATTATACTCTATGAAATTCATGAATTTTTAAGTACGCACAATTAATTGTGTCATGAAAATTGACAAAAATATTGGGTTGTAATCAATCAAAATTGCAAATTTTGAAATACGCCTAATTAATTGTGATTGAGTTGAAATCGATGGACATGGAAAAAATCGTGGGCTATAGCCCATGAACATCATGAATTTTGAAGTTTGCGTACTTATTTTCCATTGGATCGAAATGAATAAAAATGGACAAAAAACGTAAGTTATAACCAATAAAAAGCGCAAACTTTGAAGTACACATAATTAATTATCAATAGATTGAAATGAACAATATTGGAGAAAATTGCAGGTTATATAGTCCATGAAATTCGTGAAATTTGAAGTACGCATAATTACTTGTCATTCGGTCGAACGAATGAAGATAGAAAAAAATCATAGAGTATAGCCCATTAAAATGCCGATTTCGAAATAGCCTAGTTAATTGTCATTGTCGTAGGTTATAGCCATAAAAATCATGAATTTTGAAATACATTAATTGTCATGGGGTCGAAACCAATTAAAATGGACAAAATCATGGATTATAGTCCATAAAAATTATGAGTTTTGAGACGCGCATACTTATTTTCCATTGGGTTGAAAATGAACAAAACGAGCTAAAATCGTGAATTATACCCAATGAAAATCTATGTAGCGCGCACATGATTAATTGTCGTTGGGTCAAATGGACCATATTGTACAGAAATTGTGGATTATAGCTCATGAAAATTGTAAATTTTAAATTATATATATCAATTATCATGGGCTCAAAACCGATGAAAATGGACATAATCATGGCTTATCTCCCCTGAATTTTAAAGTACTCATATTTATTTTCTATCAAGTCAAAATGAAAAATGGACAAAATCGTAATTTACCCATGAAAATCGCAAACTTTGAAATACGCATTATTAATCGTCATTGCATCAAAAACTGTATTGGACCAAATTGTGGATTAGTCTATGAAATTCGTAAGTTTTGAAGTATGCATAATTAATTGTCATTGGGTCGAACGAATGACAATGGACAAAAATTGTGGGCTGCATTGCCCATGAAAATTGCGAAGTTTGAAATGCGGCTAATTATTGTCATTGGGTCGAAGCCGATGGAAATGGACAAATCTGTGGGTTATCATAAAATAAAGAAAGACATAGAATCACTTTTTGTTTGTTGCTAAATTATTAACATGATTTGTTCAAACCATAAATACATCATGAGTTTCTGTGAAATTAGCTTATGGTTTTTGATGTTGTGATGCTTTTCACATTTTCTTCATTGTATGTAGCATTAAATTTATGGAAACTTGACTTCCCTCGGTTCCAATAGTGGGGGTGGGGGTGTGGG
>BQKN01000100.1:454575-468041 GCA_022839385.1 Asparagus kiusianus
ACGGCACTCTTCACGCTAACATATCTAATAAACACACGTACATATTCGAGATGTAGCAAGCAAAACAAGACTGAACCAATATGGTTTTTTCCCCCCGTTCTCAAATGGTGGCAACACGGAGATGTGAACTGTTGATGCCTTGAGATGAGGTCTTTATCACAGCCGAGAGAAGCACTTTGTGCTACGAGACGAGCAAGGATTCTATCAGAACTCCTCTCACTCTCAGAAAGGGGTGATCTATACCAATCACGAGCGATTAGAAGATTAGTTTGGGAATTTTCACTCTTCTCTTTATGGTGTAGATCACCCTACTCATATAAAGATAGTCTTGATAGGATCCCTACTGCAACAAAACTAGGCTAAACCGCACTTAAGTGCCCTATAGTTTTAATCGTTTCACCAATCTTCCACTTTAATTCCCCCGATTTTAAAGTCGTGTGCTTAAATGCACCAAAGTATTCAAGTGTTGCGGATAAACGTCCCAAAACTTCAAAATATTGCATGTCGTGCCCTCTTATTTACCCAATGTTGCATGCTCGCATCCTCTTATTTACCCAATATTACATATAAATACCCTTTGTTTGTAATTAACCTCACTTAAATACCCTAAAGTTTCTAAAATTTTCAACTCAGCAACATCTGTTATATGATATTCTTGAATGTGTAGAGAAACATTGTCATTTTCTGTGTTTTTCTTAACAATAGGGCATTCATCTGCAACACTTAAATATTTTGGAGAATTTCTTCTTCTTTTTTCACTCACATTTAAAATAGAGGTCCCTCAAGTGCAAGGTTATCGAAACTTTGGGGCATTTAAGTGCCACTCAGCCACAGACTACCAAAAAACAGGAAGAGACCCATAACATGGTAAGGTTTTTATTTGGATATAAAATAAAATACAAGCCTCCATTAGTTAACTCTCATAATGCTACTCAATCTACATGTTAATTCTTCCAATTACGGCATTGGATCTCAATTAAATCATGAAATCGAGCAAGGGCGTACCTCAAGGGCATGGTAAGACATGCAAAATTGTTTGAGGCAACCAGTTGATATATTGATCAATCAGCTAATAATGATGATAATAATAAAATTATATTCTATGTGTTTCCTGAGGAGGGATAAGCAACTCCTCATAGTCATCAACCACCACCTGTGCCAAAACCACCTTGTTATACATAAATAACAACAACACGAAAATACGTATAAAATGGATGATGCTCAATTAGGAATATAACCTTAAAGTTCTGTCCACCAAATGTATACTCCACCAGTAATTGCTTAGGCTCTCCAGGGCATGGATCACAGAATCCCATTATGCCTGATTTCTTTATCCCTTCATGAAGCTGCAACGCAATATAATGTTCATTATGGGGAGCCTCGTTTCAAATCACATAGCTAAAAGAATTAGTTCTTCGATGAGTTGAAAAGGAGCTGATGGCAAGACATCTTGTATCCCTATATTAACTATTTAGAATCTTAGATATGTCTATTTTATGTATCTTCTTTCATAAAATCCTTTGATGAGTTATTGGACAGCCTCAGAAATGAGAAATTGATCATTGACTCATATCTGATAGGAAACTTTGCATTATACGATATATATGCTGGTAGTTGAGGATAAAGTACACAAATTGTCAAATCTATTTAATAATAAGCCACCGTTTATAAACATAATGTCATCACCAAATTTTTTAATGAACCTGCAGGCAATCTACAAAGAGAGCCATAATACTTGTGCATGGAACACTTACTGATGTGAACATTGTATTGCAGATGTTACTGAGGGTGTCAGCAACTTAATAAGTGTAAAAATTAGGCTGTTTTGTACAAAAAGGCGTATATATTTCTCCTCAAGTAAAAAGGCAAGAGAAACCAGAAATTAAATAAAATCTGAATGAATAAAAAACCAGAACATTTGAATCGAGAATTCACCTTAAGCTGTCCAGAATCAGAGACTAAAAAGTTCAGAGGCAAAGTTACATCTAGGACTTGTGAAGCCATTTCATCTTCGGTCTCTCTATCTTCACCAACTCTCTTGATTGCTTTGCGATTTCCATACACTGCTCTTGTGATTACCAGTCCACCATTTTCTAACTGTTTATTTCTCTTCCTGTTAGAGACATTTTGGAGTAGTTTCTGTGCCTTTTCAGCAGCCTGCCTTGCTTCCCGAACCTTCATATGTTAGCAGAGGATCAACAAATATAAAATGAAAAAATTATTTACCATAAACAACTTCCTACCATCTTAACAAAGAAGAGCAATACATCAGTGATGCTAACCACATCAGTAAGTATTCAGCGTCAACAGGTGCCAGAAACACATTAGTGTGCTAAAAGAGAATTAAAAGGGTGATAATTTCAAATTAATAAAGACTAGGAAATTCCATCTGACACTAGCGTCTGGTAGTAAATCAAAATTGCACTTAGTTGTAGCGACAGTATTCTAGCAGAACTACTTGAATTTAGTCAAATTAAATATGCCCTTGGACAAGTCAAGCATGGAGCACTTTGCATGAATGTCACTACATAATAGGCATTAATCAAATATGCAAGCCAACTAGCCAAACTTTCCCACTCATGAAATATATAATGGACTAAGGAAATAAAATGATTGGTATATATTACACTGATAAACATGCACTAAATATTACACTGATAAACATGCACAAAAGCCTCTCAGGCATATTGATCTTGGTTGATGGATCTACCTGAACTGATGACTTCTCCATTCTCTCAAGTTCCTTTTGCCGTTCTCGCCTGAGATAGTAAGGTTTTGCAACGAACTTCTGTAGTATTTTATAAGAACAAGATTAGAACTCATAAAAAAGTTATCAGAAAATGCAACGCCTAAGAGAGATTGAACCACCTTCTAGAAACCTCCTGTTGAGGATTGAATTATCGCAATTCACTCCATAATTATAAATTTTTAAACAAGTGAGTCTTTCACTAGGTATATGCCGGAAATAAGACTTCGAGAAGGATTTTTCTTTATTTTCTAGGTAAGAAGTAAAATACACATATTTCTCTTTGCTTGAATTATGAAGAATCTAACAATATTGCAGCTTAAATATATGACTAAATCACTAATACAGGTAAACAAGAGAAGACAAACACTAGGTAATGTATCTTGTTGAGAAACGTGATGCCAGACATGCACTATCAACTTTATCAAGTAATAGTTATCAGACAATTTATCTCCTAATATACCATGCACCACAGGCCATTAAATTGCAGAAGAAAAAAAATAAAAGGGACAGTACAAGAAAAAAAAAAGAAATCAAGAACCTTGATAAGAAAGTAGAGAGACGATGGTATTAGAAATGCACCAGCTGCTACTCGAGCATTCAGCTCAGCAAAAAGCATGATCTGCAAATTGTAAAGGGTAATTGTTAATATTGAAGAAAAAAAGAAAAACCAACATTAGACTAGAGCACTAAAATATGTAGGGCAATTGCAATTCTTTCATCAGAAAAAGGGTATATGATGGTCAAAGCATCAAGTTTCAAGACCAATACAGCTTAGACATAGCTCCATTGAGACAAACAAATATATTCCATGAACATTCATGGAATTCAAAGATCGTGGCTTATACTAATGCAGACTTATGCTACAGCTGTGAAACCAAATTATCCAATGAATAATTAAATAAAGGATCAGTCAGAATATTGTGAAATATTTATTTTTTATATTTAAAGTATTTGCATCTTCCTCCACTGCAAGCTAATGATAAAATGTGGAGCCATCAGTAATACGTAAAGCATGTACTAGTAACATGGTGGATTTATTAAATGTAGTCCTTTTTGTCCATTGCATTTCAAAGATAAGCGAAGTCATGATAGTTGACAGACGGAAACAAATATTGCATTGAAGGCATGCATTAGAATACTTGGAAACAACAGCTCAGGACAATTAAACAATATGTAGATCGTAACCCATTAACTTTCAAAACCATGACTTGGCCACAGGAGCTTGATAATTTAAATGATCAAACTGTTAGAAATATCAGCAAAGGCCATGCTGCAATGTCAATATATAAATTTCCTTTAATATGCAGAGATTGTCATAAATCTTTACATATGCCTTACAGCAAAAAGCAGATCAGAATACCAAACTTCAATTTGTGATCTGCCGAACTAGGAAATCTAAGAATATTAAGTAATAGTTATTAAGATAGAAAATGCAATAAAAGGCACATTTAACTAACCGGAATGATCAGCTTTTGTCCTGCACGGTGTAACTCAAATTTCCATGAGATTCCCTGTGTTCAACATTATAGCCAGACCTACATGTTAGGAATAGCTAGCAAGCCAATATTCAATTTGATTTTTAAGTCACCATCAGAATAACATGTCTTCCAAAGCTAGAATAATATGAGCAAAGAATGTGTTTGTCAAAATAATTAAGCAAATGAAAAGGACTCAGCATAGATGCATAATGCTAGACTACAATATTTAACGGTTGTGTCCTTCCACACCAAGCTTGGTAAATGCAAAGGGAATATAACCATGACATGAACTTACGACAGAGAATATATTGATAGTTCCATATGTTTCAAAAGGTCATAATTACACACACTTTTGCAATAGAAACTCAACAGGCCAGAAGCTATATACAAAATTCAAAAACTTCGAGAAAGCATATTTTTTATGTTTGTTGGAAAAAGTGTAAGGTGATGCTTTCTTAGTCACTGTTTAAGATCCTTCACTAGAGCCAGATAATGCTCACTTAACAAGATGAACATAAGATAAACTATGAATGTTTATCAGACAGAGTAACTGGCATTCCAAATGAACGTCATTAAGAGGTTATGGAAGGACAGCAAGCATTTGGCATCAGATCACCTACAAATTTCTAATGAGTATGAATTTGACAACAGAACTTCATCTATAGTTAATTCTAAAAAGATTTGTGATGATGATATGCAACCAAAATGGCCATTAAACAAAGAAAATCAAAGGAATTATGTAAATACATAGAAAGCTCTTTAGTAGCCGTGTATTGGTACAAATATTGAACAATCAACTTGTAAATATAAGTCCAATTGAAAGCAGTATGCTGTTGAACACATGTAAACATTGGAATTTCCACAATAATGGTGTAATGATGCTTGCTCAGGCAAGTCAGAATATCACATTACAAATAGATAGGTTCAGAACAATCCCCCGTAACCCCCCTCACCCCAATCCCCCATACACTCACATGATATAAATTAAAAAAATAGGCGAGGGAAAGGAAGCATAGGATCCAGAGGGAGAAAAAGGAAGGAACTATAACTAATATTTTAACCAAGGACACAAAAGAAGTTCCTAATCAAGCAATATTAATAGATTATAAAGCTTAGAATATGAAAGTGGTATCTTTATCTGAACTGAAGATTTTCTTATCTCCCAAATATGCTTGAAATGCTCCAAACATGAACTCAAACCATGAACATTATTATTAAATATAACAAACAATCAAGAAGCACAGAATATTACCTGCGTGAATATTCATAAAAGTGGCATAACACCTGGTTATATTTGCATATGCAGACAGTCAATAGTTTCTGATTGCTGCTTTTGTGAAAAGATAAAAAGATTAATGATCATCCTAGATAGGTGTCGAGGTTTGTCTCTTTTAAACGTTATGTAGAAAAGACTAGTATGAAGGTAGCTTAATTCCACATTGTGTTTCTTTTTTTTACCATTTAATTTCTAACTAACTATTATGGTTATACAGTTGGAGATAAATTATTTTGAAATTGAAATAAATTTTCTCGCCTAAGTATGATGATTTTTTTAAAAATAATAAGAAAAAATTGAGAAGAATACATTTAATTTAGCCCCTCCTTGAAGTGCAATACTCAAAAGAACCAGGGATGTTTCACAAAAAAGTGGAGTAAATGCAGTGCACAAAAAATTACTAACAGACAGAACATGATCAAATATGAGTGAAAAGACCTCAGTTACGACTTGCAAAGATGTACGATTCAGGAATAAAACACCATCATACAGCAAGTTAGAGGACTGCAGCAGACACATACACAAGACAAATTGATATAAACTGCATCATGAAATCGATCACCTGAATTCCTATACTGTAGAGTATTCGCACGGTACTAAATTCAGATATCCGCCTCCCACCTCCAATTTCAAGTTCCATAGCAGTGCTGAAAATTTTGTACAAAAAAATTTATGTACTGAAGCATAAAAGATATTAACTGAAAATATATCAGCAACATACTGCAGCATGACAGCAACAATATAAAGCAATAATCCAAAACATATTTATATATTTTGGAATTACCTTTAATTGTGCAAGGGGAATGTACTTTAACAAAAATCTCATTAGAGTCATCAAAGAGATCTTTCAAAGTGCTAAAGAGTGATATATAATAAGCAAGGAAAATTAGAAAATTAAGCATCACAAGCATCATATTTAGCCTGGTGAAATTGAAGTACCTTCCAATTCTACCAGCTACTCGGCCATGAGACTTCTTGGAAAAATGACGAGTATAGTGAGCTGATGCTCCAATAGAGCTAGTTCCAAACTGCATATATTTAGAAGGACACCACACCATTAAGAGAATAACACAATTTACAGCAATAGCTTTATAAGTTTCACTGAACTAGGTGCGTGTGAGATGGGTGCGCATGCTCGCGCGCTCATGTGCGTGCACGTAGGCGTGCGTGTGTGCACATTCGTGCATGGAAAAAATGTTTATGAAGTGTCAGCTCATTTTACTAAATGAGCTACCAATAGATGGGCATGTAGTGAGGCCCACAAATCTCACCATTTTTTTTATCTATTAGTAGCTTATATAACAAAATGAGTTGTCGGCTTACAACTACAAAACCTTACGTACATATGTGTGTTTGCGTATTGCATGTGTGTATGTTTGTGCGCATGTGGTACACGCATAAAAAGTGCGCACACACATATATCGGTTACAGATAGAAAGAGAGCAGTGTATCCCCCCCCCCCAAAGCCCCAAGACACTATTTACTAAATAAACAGATCTACATAATAAATTTTCTCATCTACACTTTGGAATCAATACCACAAACAGGTATATAAGCCAGAGGCAGTTAAAGTAAAACAGTTTTCAGTTAAGCAATTCAGTCGGTTGGTTAGTAACTTAGTATTATTGCTCAAGATACTGAATAAGACAGTACATAAACAGTACTTACAAAGCATGTAAGTTGCAGAATATGACAGGAAAGAAACTTATATGAGAGATGTTATATATACAGTAATAGCTGCCCCATGAGGAAGAAGTCCTCAGGTGACTACATCTCAGTCCCAGGTTTCGGCTGAAATAGTGAAAAAATTAATATTTAAAAATATATGCATATCCATAACATACCTTCAGTTCTCCAGTAGCGGAATTCTTTTCATCCTTCTTTTGCCATCCTACAGATATATTTGATTCTGTTCCAAGAACAAGTTGTATCTGAACAAAATACAAGGGAATATGCAATGCAATGAGATGAATGTATGTTCTTGCTCATGTTGAAAAAATTGCGGGTTTAAAGAAAAATTTAGAATAGTAGAAAACATGTTTCCACGTGCATCAAACTTGATGGAGAAATTTAGTGAAGTAATTTTTCAATAATGCCAGCAATAGCATGTGAAATGCTAGATAAGCACGTGAAGATTGGTAACAGTTAATGATCTTCCAATTAACCACACAGTTTGATTCGCTCCCAGGTTAAAAGAGTTCTCCTTTCCTAAAACAAATGTTATTGCAAACAGTTTCCAGCATACGCCCAATGAAGAGATGGATATAGGAAAACTATTAATAACATTCAAGCATGGATTACCTTTCAATTGACTAACAAAGATTGAAAGCCAAAGTTACAGCTCAACAATAGAAAGATATTAAAGCCCAAGCAAACATGTGCATAGAAAGACAGATAAAGCTCCAAGGAGTTTACATTTCCAACAGATGTTTCTGATAGTTGGCGGGTCCATGCATTAGAAAGATTGACTGACCCATCTTTCAGAGAGACTGTAAAGCCAGTGGTCGCTGTTGAATGACGAGAAAGGTGACTGGAAAACACAGGAGAAATTCCAAATTAGATATATTTCCGGTCACTATATTTTGTTTAAAAAAAAGAAAATACGACACAGAATGGGTGATCTAAATGATAGAAAATGAACAAAGGAAAATTTACCGAGTTGTCTGTAGGCCAACAACTGCTCTTAAACCAGCAGTTGCCATGAACTCTATTGAGGAAACAGAAGATATCTGATGCCGCAGCAAAGCTGTTGCCCCACCAGTACCAGAATTACCGGTAACTGCCAGATTTCCACCAATGGCAATTGTGTTGTTCTTGGATAGATGAGATTGCACCTCACTTGACATTGCCATTCTGCCGATTGTGAAAATGTATTCAGTAACTTGCTAGATCATTAAACATTAATTGCCCTGACATAAATTGATTAATTACTAATTAATAGTTGAGAAGAAATTTGCTATAGAGTTGGAAGTCACATAACAAGAATAATGGTTTGGTGAAATTTAACCTTAGAAATATTTTAATGTTTTATTATGTGCTTCAAAAAATACTCTTGAGATTTAATTTACAAATGATGGATCATGTGATGAGCATAGCATCATCTATAAAGACAAGGTATGTCCGAGTAAGAATTTCACATAGGATACTTCAACCAAAACTCTACCAATGTTGTGCTCAAGGCCTTATTCTTTCACTGTTTATCCCAACAAAGGGTCTTGAAGTAGGAACACAGTGATGAGCAATAGACAGCGGGCAATAAAATTGATCAAATATCTACAAAATGAATTCTAAAGTACAGTAACAATAAAGAAAAGGATGGCCAAAGGTTGTGAAGACGCCAGACTGGCCTTTGTAATCCATGTTAAATAGATTTAATCTAGGGGATATAGGAAAGAAGGTGATAAGCTTGTGCATGACAGCAGGATGAGATTATCTACTTAAGAAATTGGAAACACTCGCAGGGAAAGGTGATAGAGTTAGTAGGTAAATGATTGGCAAACATATTGCTAGTAGGAAACTATATGAAGAGGTGAGATGTTTAGAGAGATTGAGAATAAGAACAAAGGCCTTAATACATATGGAAAAGTGAAAGAAACAGACAACAACCACTTGTAGATATTGTAGTAAAGGACAATGTTATAGATGTAAAACAAGTTGGAGATAGTATAGCACTGATTAGAAGATACAACTAACATTTATTAGTGCTTACACACCAAGATTTGATCGTATATGGACCAGCTTTTCAACAAACTTCGAAGTTAAAAACAAATTTGGGGGTTAGGAGACTATATCCAGTAACAAATACTTACTCAACTTTCAATAACACAAAAGATAACTGTAGAAAATCTCTCAACAAGTAGGGGCAAATAATCTTATATTTTACCGCACTTTCCATGTCCTAATATTTCTTTCATTTAGGAAGGGTTAGTCAAGTAGAACTCAAAATTAGAACTGGGATAATTTGTGGGACAATATTTTATACTTTATACTGTTAGTCCATTGGAACTAGAACTAGGATTAAATTATACATTGTTAGTCAACAAAAACCGGATAAAAAGTAGAACTGAGATAATTGTAAAAATTTATCCCACTTTTGTCAAATTTATATAGAAAAGAGAGAGTTCTAGTCTCTCAAATTACCCCAAGTTTTAAGCTAGAACTATATGGTGAAAAACTAGAACTTTATTATTTACTTTTTTTATTTTCATATTTCATTTCTCCGTCATCTTCAAACCACACCATAAAATTAGATCACATCTCTTCTTATCATTCCCTTTTATTTAATGTTATTTTTTACTTTTTATTAAATATTTGAATTGTATAATTAATTTAAATTTAAAAATTACAAAATTCTGGTTTTTATTAAGAATTAATTAAAATTGAGAGATGATGGAATGATGTCTGGTAGATCAAAAATGAAAGAGAAAAAAAGGAAAACTATTTTTTAATTTATATTACAATAATAATTCCAAAAAAATCAAAAAGTTAATCTTGTAGTCTATATAATAGTTGTTCAAGATTAATTAACACTAAAATAATAATAATAATAATAATAATAAGTTTTAAAATGTATAAATAGTAGTATGATCATCAAAATACATGACTTATATGCTTAATTATTCTAACAATTGTCCCACTAAAATATCATGTTTTAAAATATCACTCCCAATTATCCCACTAAAATATCCCACATTAAAAATTATCTCATAATAAAAATTGTTCCACTTCTATAAAAAATGTTCTAGCTGACTAACACCCCTTAAGAAATTACAGATTTCCTATGGAAACCTGAACTGCCAGTGGAATAAAAAGTGATGGCTCTTATCATCTGCATCAACATTTAGGAATCAGATAATAACAGGAAATCTGTTATATAGTTCTTATAACAAAGAATCTACATTATATTTGTCTAGTGCTTTTCTTTTTAAGAAGGGTTTATTCATGCATATTTCAGACGCATCTGACAGGACCTAAACTGATTCATTGTCAGGTCCATGTTTGTAAAAGGAAAGGTTGAGACTCCAACTTAATGTTAAGCTCATGTTCACATATGATATTTAACATATCAAATAGTCCATTAGAATGGAAATTTTATAGACGCAGATGAATGAAGGAATTATCACTTCAAAGTTAAAATACAAGCACTTAAGCAGCACATACCCTCTCAATATACCACCACCATCTAGATACTGGGGTACCGACAAATGAGCAAAAATCGAACCAGCAGGTCGAGAATAGGCGAATGCCTTCTCTTCCTCCTTGCGTCGCCGAAGCCTTTCAAGTTCCTCCTTAATTTCCTCTGGTCTGTTCAGCTTCGGGCCGAGCTCCAAGCCCGAATTCAGCCCTTCCATTCCATAGATATCATAAATCTGCCTCTTGTACTCGTCGCTCAAAATCCCATAGGCATCTCGGATCCGCTGAAAGTTTTCCGTGGCGATATCTTTCATCTGAAACCAGAAATGTTCCTCAAAACATATATCTAACATACACTACGACCGCCGGTAGAAATGAACTGTTTGAATAAGAGTAAAAATTCTACGAACTCGTAGAACATAATACTATATATCACTAGAAGCTGAGGTTTTAATCCAAAAGTAAGCCATTTTCTGAAATGTGTACTTGGTTTGTATCAAAAAAATCAGAGACCTTTTTTTTTTTTTTTTTTGACAATTCACAGTCGATCATAACAAAATGTTTAAAAGCACCGAACACAAATTTCTCCTACTTCCGATAAATTTCTACCAACATTTCATCGATTCAATCGATATTGAACAAAAATCGAGTACCTGCAGATCTTGGTACTTATCAGGATGATAAATCTGGGCCCACTGACGATAAGCCCTTCGAATCTCCTCATCGGATGCTTCCGGCGATAAATGAAGGAGAGCGTACAAATCTCTCTCGGGCGGCGCCTCCGCCGATTCCTTCATCGCTTCTGGATATACCCCCCTCTTGTTTTCTTTTTTTTTTTATTTTATTTCTTTTTTGTGTTTCGTTTGATCCAAACTTTATTAGGGCTTGGCTTGAGATTTGGGTTTTCTTGAGCGAGGGGTTTAGGACAAAGCAGGGGAATTTTTCAGCGAGGGTTTTTTATGTGTTTGGGTTTGGATTCAACAGAGTAATACGTTTCTTTTTTTTTTCCGAGCGAGGGGTTTAGGACAAAGCACAGAAGAACTGCGGTGACGAGTGTCATGCTTGATAACGGGTACGGGTACGGGTAGAATCGGGTTAGATGGGTTTGGATTTAACACGCCCGGTATTTGGTTTTTTTAATTTATAATTTTTTTATGTGCAACAAAATCCTTCAACTTTACATATTGTTTCTTCAAGTTAGAGTGATACGTATTTTTTTTAAAGTGCAGGAAAGTCCCAATTAATTTAACGTTTAACTTACTTTGCGTTTTCAGGTTAAATTTAAGTTGGGGTTCTTTAAAAAAAAAAAACTTAATAACTTGTTTACATCATCATGTAAATTTGTATGTTCAATCCTCTCTCTCTCTTTACAAATCTTCACCTACTATTGTAATTTCTAAACCATAATCAAGGAATTACAAGTTTGTAAATACATTAAATATATAATATTTATCAATGATACATATGATATCTACTACTTGTGGTGTAATACAAAGAAAAATCCAACGAACGAGCCAGTTAAGATAGTATCTAGTGAACAACTATAGAGAAGAAGAGAAAGAGCGACGTTTTTTTAGGAAGCTTCGATAATGGGTAGATAGTTTGTTTATTATTTTTTGTTGTTGTTTTCTCAAGGAGATTACTCCTCTTTTTATAGGGACCAAACCCATCATATCCACCCCTCTCATAACCGCTCATGATAGATTTTCTCTCAACAAACTCATTTTCCACATTTTTCGCAACTTGAGAGCTGTTGATTTGATCACACAAGATCGAGTCAAGGTAACATCTAGGAGCTGGAGAAGGGATGTCTCAAAATACAGCTGATGAAAAGGGATAAGTTGAAAATTAATATACAGATAACTTTTTTGATAAATTATTTTCGATGAGGATGTAGATGATTATCTTTTCGTAAAATCATATCAAGCAAATGGTAAATTAATATGCACTTCAGATTAGATAATGCGTGTACACTTGATGGGGAAAATGATTATATATGTACACATATTCTTAAAAAAAATCATAATTTGATAATTGTATAGATCTAAGTAAAATTTATGGTTTAGATCAAACTCTTAACAATAGACTTTTATGTATTAAATAGTTAGAAATATGTAGTTTGTTTATTTAGTCATCATCGCAATTTTGATTCTGAATAATCAGAGGACACGTGTAATAAATCATTCAAAACCGAAAGATTTTATTGAACCCGTATAAAACTCCTTTGTAACCTTGCAATATTATCTTTAATCCACAGCTGTTACCTCCTTAACGGGTCTACACCCTAACCGAAATCGATTTCCTTCTGCCCTTAAAACCCGCCGAAGCACGGGTCCTGACCCGTTATCACTTATCACCCGCCAGCTGCCCACGCGAGAAAATCTAAAAAATCTGCATATTTACAGCAAATAACCTTTAAAAGAAAAAGCGTCATCATTATAAATCAGCGCATCTTCATCCGCTTGCGCCCTCGTCTACTTCCATTACGCTCAGATAGTAAGTTTAATTTCCCATTTCTATAAAGATTTCGTTAATTTGCTGTTATACTATCGATTAATTTGGGATTTTTTCCCCTTAAATGTAGTTCAATTTCTAGACATCAATCCTTCAGGTGATTTTCCCTTTTATGTTTGTATTTTTGTGTGTGTTTTTTTATATTTTCATTTTGGGGTTAATTATCTTGAAAGAAATCGTCCGTTCGTTTGATGCATTTAAGATAATTAAATTCAGGTATCAGAAAATAGAGAGAATGTAGTAATATGATGAATGTGGGTAGATTTTCGGGATTATTTTAACATTTTTCTTATTGGAAGGAAAATAACCTCAATTT
>BQKN01000100.1:478041-496500 GCA_022839385.1 Asparagus kiusianus
CTTATCTTTTGTGTACCTAATATACATTTTAAGCAAGGGATCCCATGCATCGTGTCCCCTCTAATATCTTTTCAAGTCTACAACGTGTATGGCTTGAATAACGAAATTTAAATTTTCTTATTAAATGAGGAAGACAAGATATCTCAGCGTATGGGAAAACAGTGGGGATTGACTGTTCGAAAAGATTCAAACCGTACAAGCGGAGATACAGGCTTCATTCGAGGTAAGCAAACCGTGCGGTACCAAGATTTCCCCTTTTCGATGGATAAGACTTGCCAACAGCAAGCTGGCTCCAACCTGGCAATAATTGCTAATAAGGTTTGGACCGCTCCAAAAGATTACTAGGCTCTATGGCAACTTTGTCAACTGCCGATGATGATAATCAAATATTAACACCGCTTGAACCAAAGTTTCACTTGTTATATCACTTGACGAGGCTCCTTGTTTCAAAGAAAGCAATCCCGTTCATATACCCACATGGATTTGATGTTGTAAATAGAGGAGGCAAACGAGCGAGAGCTAGCTTACAAAAAAAGCATGGGCCATGTTATTTATTATCGCGGCCCCTATTCGTTTTGTTCCCTTTTCATATCAAAGCAAAGTATGGAGAGCCTTAAGCTCAGCTGTCTCATTTTGAACGCTCCTTCACCTAACACAACACCCACTTTCTTGAGAACTGCGTCCTCGTCTTTACTCTGGATTTAATCTGTGTCTGTGCTTCAGAACGCAGAGCGCTTCACCAAAGTTATTGAGTAAAGATTTTGAAACTTTGTAAACAATTTTAAAATAAGCTTCGTGTCGGCAAATTCCCCGCGTGTTCTTATCCAAATGATGCCCCGAGTCCTCTCTTCGCCCTACATGATATTTACAGCTGTTTTCTTGATTTTAATTAGTATCGCGTTCGTGAACCTGACGAAAGAAACAAAGGTACGACGACCACCTCTACTAGTCTAGAAGAGCAGGAAGAGGGGATTCAGACTCCTCTTGTTTTGTCTCCATCATTTTGTCTTTTTAAAATTGGGCTCATTATTGTAGGACCTATTGGGCCCACAGGAGCGGGTTGGGGCCCACTGTTGTGGACCCGGTCCTTACCACCACAGCTTGGCACGCCAACTTTTAAGCAGCCGCACGAGGGGTCGATGCTCCGGCTGACTTGCCCATGGCCAGGCTGAATTGTTAATTTTGGAGCATTTGTTGCCAAACCAGTGGTGCCACTGATGCATGGCGTTAGTGTTGTGTAAAAGAGATGTCAAATCTTGCATTGTTGCACAAACATCAAGAATAATCGAGCCAGGACTTCAAAATAACCCAAGACCCAGCTCAGACGATTCGACACGCTAACATCTCGCGAGGACGACTCAAATGGCGTTACATGTCCACCCCTGATTAGGTCGTCGTACTTCTCGACCACCGGGCGAGTAGAAGGGCGACGAAATATCTCGAGCCTCAAACCCCCTCCCGCGCACTAACAGCCAATCATCTCGTAATAAATATCATTAAATGCATTATGGGCGACATCATTCATCTGCCTTCAATAGTCTTTATGACACATCAGACCATGTAGGCACGGCATGCCCCAAATCACTTCGCATTAAATGCCGAAGTGACCTTTCCTACACTCGTTGACCGATACCTGTAAAGCTGATGTTGACTTGGCCGTCAGCCCATACTCAGTCGAAATTACCACCCCACTCCTCTACCATCATTATAAATAGGGACACTATTTTAAAAAAAATAGGATATGATCTTTTTCTCTACCCTCGTATCCGAACCAAATGAACCTCTAGTCCCCATGCATGTGGACGGTGGTAGTAAGCAAACTCCACACAAATTTTGATTTATTAAATTTGTCTCCTACTTCTTTCTATTATGAATTCATATCCATTGAATTTGGGGCAGTTCGGTGACCCAGTAAAGGTTGGACTGCAGTATTGCATCGTGCAATTCCATGAGGGTGATGAAACTATTCTAGCTCATCAGTGTGGCGCCGGGAGTCCGTTTTTATTTAGTTTCTTGCTTGCTGATTAAATTTTATTTACTACTTGCTACTCCATGAGGGTGATGAAAGTAAATTTGGTACACTGTCTACAAGGAAGATCTTTTTTCTTCCCGATAGTGTTTCGCTGGGGTTTGACTTTTCACAGATGCGTTCATTCATTTATGACATTTATACATAATAAAACCTATGTATATACACTCTTAACAGTAGTGCATACATACATCCTAAACAAACAAACAAACATGTACACCAATAAACAAACACAAACCAGACCCTATATACCCACGTGCACAATATGTATGTCCCTTCACACGTGCAACCCCCTCACCCACGTGCCATCTCGTCCCAGAGCGCCGCACACCGCCGCCGAGCGAAGCCCACCCTCCCGCCCTCCAAATCATACACAACCTCGAACCCCTGCTGCTGAAAGTTGCCCAACGTACCCGCCGGCCCGCCCGCGCCCTCCTCCGTCAAATCCCCACCGTTCATCACCATCAAGCAGCCCACCCTCTCCCCTCCTTTGCTCTCAAACCCCATGAAGTAATTCCTCCTCGGCAACCAAATCGTAGCATTTCCTTCGAAGTGCAGGCCCAGGCCCGGCACCGCCCTCGGATCGCTCCGGCCGCCGTAGTAGTAGCACGGCCCAAGCCCGGTCTCGCCCTCCGCCTCGACGGATCTGTTGAAGCCGGCCCGGCCCATCTTGGCGGCGAATTCGTCGGTGAGCTTCGCGTAGAGCCCCGACGGCAGCATCGTGAATGTGGTGCCGGAGTCGACCACCAAGCCGCCGTTGCCGTCCGCGTCGACCCCGGCCAAGCTCGGGTCGGCGGGGATCCTGGTGGGGCCCACGGAGACGGCGGCGAGGGAGACGGAGTAGAAGTAGGGGTGTTTGGGGTTGAGGAGCATGGGGGTGTAGGTGAACTGGGCCTGCTCTTGGGCCGGGTTTGACCGGCCGAGGATCAGCGGGCTGGGCTTTATGAGTTTGTCCCTGTTGAAAGAATGAGACAGCAGGCAGTAGGAGAAGCGGGAGCCGAGGGAGGGGGAGAGCTGGGAAGGGAGGGAGAGGATCCCGCGCCCGAAGCCCGCGACGCCGACGGGCTCCGCCAACGCGTCGTGGGCACAGGCGAAGGTGAAGTTGGGCACGGTGAGGGGGCTCAGCGACAGCGGGCCCCGGCGTAGCCTGGCGGTCAAGCTTCCGTCGCCGTAGGCGTAGTAGAACTGGGGGCAGTGGTAGCGGGATCGGCGGCAGGAGGAGGTCTCGATGTCCTCGAGGGGGCAGCCGGCCACGGAGCAGAGGTCGGAGGATGGGGCGGCGGAGTGGGCGGCGGAGCAGGCGGGGTCTGCGCAGGGGACGGGGGAGGAGTCCGTGGGGGGAGGGGGAGGGGAAGGGAGGGGAGGGGATTTGCCTTCGCAGAGGATGCACCTGAAGGGGGAGCAGGGGAACCAGACGAGGTCGCTGCCGGTGTCCATGAAGAGGTTGATGGGGGTGGCCGAGGGGCCCACGGAGAGGGAGAGGGTGTAGTCGCTGCCGGAGCCGAGGGGGACCGAGACCTGCTGTCGGCGGTGCCCGTGGGCCCCGCTGCGGTGGCGGGCGTGGAAGCGGGCGGAGGAGCGGGCGGAGGAGGACCTGAGGAGGAGGTGGGCGGGTGAGCGGGTCTGGGAGTGGGCGTGGGTGAGCGGGAGGAGGAGGCCAGCGGCGGCGCTGGCAGAGAGCAGAGGAGCTGATGTTGTTATTATTATTATTATTATTACGAGGAGGAGGAGGTGGAGGTTGATGGGAACCGAGCAGGCCATGATTAATTAATTGCCGAAGGGTTTTGAGGCCGGGGGGGGGGGGGGGTTTAGAAGGGTTTTTGGAGGGGTAGGAAGCTTCTGGGCTGCGCGGTTTGTGGGGAGGGTTTATGTAGTGGCTGTGGGTCGGAATCAATTAATGGACGGATTAATTATTATGAGGTTAATTAGGGAGAAGAAGTAAAGATTCAGTCCTTATCCAGTTAGTTTACACGCGGCTGGGAGGGCCCTGATTTGATCCGTGGATGATGTACCCGTCTTTTTTCAGCGCTTTTTGATTGATTGATTGTTATTAGTGGAGTCTAATCAAGACTTGGAACTTTTTAACAAACCTGGCACGTCAAACGAACAGATGTTAAGGATAGAGGCTTGTAAGTTGTGACGGTGGGCCAAAACGGGCCGAATTACACGTCCGAACATCCGGCTTTATTCGGTTCGATAGGCGATACCCCAGTCAGTAATCAAGAAAATACTATACTCTAGCGTAACGGGTTTAGGAGGAAGCAAGTTCGCATAATTTTTAGATTGAATTGTATAAACACGAAATAGCAAAAAAGAGAAGTATCTGATGTTGTTGACCAGATTTAACGCATACAGCAAAGATATTTGTTAGCAACATGTTGCATCACAATCTCGGGTTTCATCAACTCATGCGTGTTTCATCGTCGATGCAAGCATCCAACTCGTGTACGTCGCTCGAAACTAATCGACGTTTTTCTTTTTTGGTTTCGGACTTGGACAAAGATCTAAAATGATGTCAGGAATCTCTGTACACGCTCATCCCCCCCTTCTTCTAGAAAAATCCAAACAGCTAGTTGCCTCCGTGGAGCCCACGCAGAAATCTTTTGAA
Source organism: Asparagus kiusianus (assembly GCA_022839385.1). Lineage (NCBI taxonomy): Eukaryota > Viridiplantae > Streptophyta > Magnoliopsida > Asparagales > Asparagaceae > Asparagus > Asparagus kiusianus. The sequence goes on from BQKN01000100.1 coordinate 482,679, forward strand.
GCAGATCACCATCATCGCCATCACCATCATCAATTTCATGGATCAAAAAGCAAGAAAGATTGATCACGCGATCCCAGTGATCTTTTGAGCGCTCCAAAATTTAGGCGATTTCCTTATATTTATTAGACTTAGCCTGGGTCCAGGTTGGAACCAGCAGAGGAACTCTTTGGAAAATTTTAAAAAAAAAATATTAGGGGGAAAACATTGGTGCGCGAGCTCTTTTGCTTCGTTTGAGCTCAACCTGCACTCACGGGCTCGCTCTCTAGCTTCGTTTGTCCTTTTCAATCAAAAACATTAATTATAGTGATTTTACTTCCTTTTTATTCTTACTAGTATAGGAACCAACTTGTGCTTTAAAAAAAATGATAAGGTATTCTTATTATAGCTAGCCTAACAACCAAAAGTCTATCCATTGAGAGGGACCATCAATTTCTATGCAAAATCATGATCAGAGCTGCGTACTGCTCAAGCAAGACTCGGTGTTTTGTGAATACCGCAAGTTTTTCTTCTCCTTCAACAAATTTGTGATTTACGTCCTGATTTACAAAATATAGCTCGTTGTGTCCTACTTACAAGCAAATCCTAGTTCTTTTTTTTTTTTGACAATAATACCACTTTTTAAGATGAAACGGAACAGATTGGTATTCAAATTTTCGGATTCTACCAACCTGTGTACGATAATGCGTTCAGGTTTAGAGGGTGTATTGTATTTTCTTGCTTTTGCCATGATTTGAAGTCCTGAATCCTAACTTGAGGGTAGTCGTTTGGTTAAATGATAGATGAGTTATTTTGTTCATTAAGCAGTGTACGATAAGATTGATTTTGTTTTTCCCTAAATAAAGTTTCTATACTTAATAATAAGAGTTGTTTAGTTTTTCAATCTTCCTCTTTTCTTCTGACAGTATCATTCTCTATTATTTTCATATAAAGATTTAGCTTATTGCATAAGGGGCTGTTCGTTTGGCAAAAAAAACTGGGAAATCAAAAAGAAGGAAACCTATTTCCTATTATAATTATTTTGAAGTTGTTTGGTTGGCTTAAAAAAGAAGGAAATTATAGAATAGGAGATGAGATGAGATGAGTTGTCACCTTATTATTGGATGATGTGAGTGATTTTTTAAAAAACTTGTTTTGAGGTTGTTTGGTTGGTTAAAAAAATAAGGAAATGAATTGGAGGTATATTATTGGATGATGTTTTGAGGTTGTTTGTGTTTGGTTCGTTTTTAAAAATAAGAAAATAGATGAGATGAGATGAGTTGGAGGTATATTATTGGATGATGTGACACGTACTTAAGGAAATTGATTTCTTGTTTTTTTTTGAGGAAATGGATGGAAAGGAATGTTTAATGAGATGAGATGAGTTGTCACAATATTATTGGATGATGTGTGTGATTTTTAAAAATGAGATAAAATGAGATGTGATGAGTTGGATGATGTGACACATTTCTTGTGTTTGGTTTATTTTTAAAGATAAGAAAGGAGATGAAATGAGATGAGTTGGAGGATAAAAATAATATTTTATTAGATGTTGTGGGTGAGTTTTAGGGATGAAAATAGATAAAAATATTATTTTATTGATTTCCTTGTACCGATTTCCTTTTCTTGGTTTTTAGGAAACCAACTAAACGGCCCCTAAGAAGAGGAAACTAGCTCTTCAATCCATGGAAATGAGCTACGATAGAAAGTGGCCATCTACCGCGAAGTACACAGTATGAGGCCCACCCACCTCCATGATTAATTGGGCCCACAAGCATATTCAGAGGCCTGCTAACCGCTCTATTCCGAGTCAGTAGCTAGCAAATGCTCCGAATGAATTTGTATGCCCATTCATTGCTATAGCGTGGTCCCGTCGCACCATCAAATGATTGAATTGGTTTTTGGAGGGTAGGGACTATGGTCAGAATATTATGTACAATTTTTCCCCCCCGAAGTTAATTAGGTAATATTAAATTTAAATACATAGCACGAGCCTATTTAGCCAGCGTACAATGATGACAACTCAATTATTGAAGGTTGCATATCAGAATAGGAATTCATTTGATAGAGAACTTCATGAAATATTAAACAGAGTAGGTATATATATCATGGTGTTCTTTCGGGTACTGATGGATGAGATGATTTTTCTGTATGTTCTGTGTCGACGTGACACATTCAGATGATTTAACGCTGCATGTAATGGATCGAAGAGCACAGCACCAGTGCATGCACTCGAACCATACTCGATGGTCGTAATCAGATGCGTTCATTTTCTAGCCAATGGATTAGGGGAAATTAAGCAAGAAGAGCATTAGAATATGAAGGCTGTGAAAGTTCAAACATTTTTGTGAGAGAGAGAGAGAGAGAGAGAGATAATCTGTCTCAAGATTCTTCATTTTTTGGTCCCCCGGTTAAAAACAGGAGCCGGTAGGGCGCGCACAAACATCAGCACACACAAGAACAATGAATAAGGAATACTGAATATATAGTATTCATTTTTTTAAAAAAAATTTCACTTGTCTGAGGAGTTTAATTACATTCATAATGTACGAAAAATATCCGGTGAATATAGAATATTAAATGGATTTTTTTTTATTTCATTTTCTGTTCTACCTAACTACTATAATATAGAAGAAAATGAATAGAGGAATGGAACATGGACTTCTTGAGTGCATTTTCTAGAGAGGCGCTACAGGCACACCACCGAGCACACTCTCTGTCACACTCCCTCTTCTGCTACGGTGCAGGGGGGCCCGCATGAGATTTTTTAAAAAATTTTAAAAAATCTCATGCGGGCCCCTGCACAATAGCAGGAGAGGGAAAAAAATCTCATGTGGGCCCCCTGCAATGTAGCAAGAGAGGGAGTGCGGCAGAGGGTGTGTCCGGTGGTGTGCCTCTATCGTTATTCCATTTTCTATCAGAGCACCCCATCACGTGGGGTGATCTGAACCGTGTGGAGAGACAGTAACATATTAAAACTGCTCCTCTACGGTCAGGAACACCCTGCGCATGCCCCTCTATATAGCATCTCTACGGTCCGGAAGAACCTGCATGGTGCGGGGTTTTCTGAAAGGACAAATTTCTAAAAACGACTGTTTTTAAAATTTAATTAGTGAAACCGACTGCTCAAAAAAATTGAGCAAAATCGACCAATCCCACTCTAAATTAAGCTCAGCATCTCGAAGACACAACACCTCTCCCTCCTCCATCGTTTCCAGCCCCAACTTCGCTAAAATCTCTGTGGACCACATCGATTCTAGCGTCGGAGTCCAAACCCGACCAAGCAGCCAAATCGTTCGTCGGCGTCACCCCCTCCCTCCTTTCCGCCCTCAACCTCACCGGCGGCCTCCCCTCCTCTTCGGCATCCCTAACTCCAAGCTCCGCTCCCTCGTCTCCGCCGTCGATCTCAGCAACAACGTCCTCTCCTCCTTCCCCCCTGGCCCTCCCCCTCGTCGTCCCCTCCTCGCCTTGCTCCGCTTCCTCCTCTCCGCCTTCAGCCCCCCGACCTCGTCTCCATCCCGCTGAGCTTCGATCTTGTCGTAGTCAACCGCTGATATCGGGGGAAGAGCCGGTGAGGTACGTGATCGGAAAGGGAGAGTGTTTCTCGAGGGAGGTGGCGAGGGAGGCGGCGGAGGAGGGGAGGGTGAGGGGTTGGGTGGACAAGAGGCTGGGGGACTCGTTCCCGGTGGAGGAGGCCGAGAAGGCGGTGGCGGTGGTGTTGAGGTGTTTGGAGGAGGCGGAGGAGGAGAGGCCGGATATGGTATGGGTGGCCAGGAAAGACATCGGTGGTTGTTTTTTTATTTTGGAAAAACTGCACGGAACTACTAGTCCCCGTGCAGTTGAAATGATCGTTTTTGCTCAATTTTTTTGGAAGGGTCGGCTTCAATAATTAAATTTTAAAAACCGTCTGCTTTTAAAATTTTGTCCTTTCTGAAAGTACATGCACCCTGACTTCTTAACTTACACATTAATGCAGTGTCAAAATTGAGTCTTCCTGTGAATTTGGAAGATTCGTTGCGCCCTGGAAAATTTTGGGAGACCCAGACCCTTCTAACAAGTCAATGTCAAGTCTAAAGTTGCCAGCTTAGCTTGGACTACAAACTTCAAAAACCACAGTGCTCTTCATAATTAGACTTCATCATAAATTAGCGTCAAGCTTAAGCCAGTTAACACAAGACTGGACTTTAATCCGAGCTGCCGGAAATTGCCGACGCTTCGACCAAATTCTGAAAATTTGAATTACTAAGCCAATTTTCCAAACCTTAAAATTTTTATTATCATAATGGATAGCGCTACGAAATCATATCGCTAATTATTAAAATCCTACGAACCATATCATTGTTCTAATTAAAATAGGATGGATGGTCATTTGTCTGGTTCTTATGAAAAATAGTATATATCAATTATTGAAACCATACCCTATGAAAGGACTCAAGATCGCCCAACCAGAGCAAGCGCGTGACAACTAGCTAGCCTGTGCATTGGTGTACAAATCGATCAAATTTAAACTCTATATACAACTATAAAATACCTAGTTATCTCTGTCCATAAATTATGTAGCACAAAGTGGCTTAACAAATTTTTTCCTTTTTATTTATTTATTTATTATTATTTTTTGTTGATAACCCAACTCGTAATCAAAGCCAAGACCATGGAAGCTATATTAAAACATTCTAACTATCCAGACTGAAGAAATGACGAACGAGACGAAGAACATTTCAGAAAATCACAAGAAAAACTGTCAGGATGTTTGCCGGTCGACCGCGAGTCGGCGGCGGTCGACCGGAAACATGCACGAATTCCAGATGTGTTCTGGAGCTGAAGGTGGTTGACCGTCGCGGTCGACCACAGAGACCCTATAATCGATTTTGGTCTCGGGAATCGATTCGGTCGACCACTACGGTCGACCATGAGTACCATGTAGGATTTTTGTGTTCTGTCGAGGGGTGTGAGGTCGACCGCGTAGCGGTTATTTTCTAGGTTACAGGTTTTGACCCGGTTCATTTCTGAGTTGATATATAAACCTAATCCTAATTAATTAGTGTTAAGCAATGACGTTTTGAGCAGTCTTTGAGAGGGAATTAATGTTGTATCCGATTGTGGAAGATTTGTGAGAGATTTAGAGGCATTGTTTTGGGGTTTATTTGAGAGATTTGTAACCATGTTTGTATTCTCTTAATTTCTAATAGTAAGAACTCCCCCTTCCTTGCCCCGTGGACGTAGGCAACTTGTCGAACCACGTAAAATTCGTTTGCCTTGCTTGGTATTATATTTGGCTTATTGGTTGTAATTTATCTCTTTTTTGTTCGTGTGGTTTTGAGCTTCCGCCGCGCACAACACAGACTACGGGCAGTGTGTAACAATTAATATGCTTATCTAATCTAATCGTCAATCTTTTAGTGATGCGCCAACTTACACAGCGGACAAAAGTTTTTTTCCCCCCAAACATGAGATTAACACCATGAGACGATAGAATCAGGAACCAAGCACGAGACTGTTTCCACGAACACCGACTTCCGATAGAATCCAAACCAAGTCTTTTTGAAGAACGCATTCTTGGAGGCCCAATGAAGACCGGGTCAGCTTCAAGTATTGGAATCCTTCCCCTTGTTTTTATTAGGTTGGTGGAAGTTTCAACTTCATGAGAATGAGCTGTAGTCGGTTGACGTTTAGTAAATCAATGTACTCTGGTGGGTGCTCTCACTATTTTCCTTACGAAAATACATCATCATATTATATAATAATAATAATACTGCTAATTAATAACTGGAATCTATAAATAGAAATTGATGGCCTTTGCCAGCGACCCAGCTTTTGCATTTAAAACTCTCTCAGTGTCAGCTCATTTGGGCTCCTATTGCTTGCTACGATCTTTGGGTGGTAGAAGTGAGTAATGAAGCTGCGTGAGTGTTGATGGAGTAAAGTTATTGTCTTTAATTTGCTTCTATGGCATAAACCGGCCGTAACCGTATCCTTTTTGTTTGTAATATGTTTTTTAGTTTTAATATCGCTCGTAATTTGCGTACGTAATAAGTGTTGCCGTTCATGGGTCATCACTTTCATTTTCACATACCAGGATTGGTAACGGTCATAATAAAATACAATGTCGAAAAAATGGCTAAATTACTACATGAATCTGGAAAAATCTCCGCAGACAGCAAAAACCTAAATGAGGGCCACAACTCAATAACACGATGTTGGAATTGCAACTTAAAACTTGCTCTTAAAGTGGGAAAGTTTAGTCCCACATTGGATAGGAGATGAGAAGGAAGATTGTTTATAAACCTTTCCTGATTGTTTATAAACCTTTCCTTTCTCTCCTATGCTTAGAAGCAAATATGGGTTATCTTCCACACCACACACGCGAGCACCAAATCGAACCGGGCCGGGCAGGGCTCGGGTGGCGCGTGCCCATGACCATTCGGACACGAATGCCCCTCCGGATTGAGGGGGGTCCTTAACCTGCTTACAACAGTGCTTCATTTCCCCTCTCTTTTCTTCCAAAAATTTCTTCTTACTGTTGTTATTGGTTGATTCCCTGAAAGTCTACGAAGAATTCGCAAAGCCTTCTTGAAGCTCGTGCCGACAAGAATGAGGTCCATGTACGAGAGGGGGCAATTAGATTCTTGGGACAGTGCCTAGCACGCTTCGATCATCAGGCTATGTTCTTTAACTCGGTTTAATTTTTGATTTAATCTCTATTATGAGTCATTACCTGAAATCTGATATTTTTCGATCTCAATTACCCATTAAATTACATTTCATGATAATTAGTGTCTGAACAGCAACTTTTATTTAACACACGAGGCCGGTGTAGTCTTAATGTGCTACTGTTACTTGAACTGGGCTTTGGCCCTTTGCACCCATCGCTGATGGCGAAACATAACTGGAGAAAGTTGTGGCCTAGTAGTCCTCCGGGGACGCGGATTCGTATTTATCGAAGCAAGCTAGGTAATAGTATGAGCACGTAAGGCAAACCGGTGAAACCGGGTCAGGTTCAAACATGGTCCGGTTTGAGTATAGGTTTGTGTACGGTAAGAGTTAGGCTAGAGATGACCCAATTTACTTTAGTTCATCCTTCAGCCTCTTATAGTCAGGTTAAAACTGCTAGGAAACAAAACTCGTGGGCCACATTGATGGTGCGTTAGAACTTATTTCCTTCTGGAATGGTGATGCAGCCTGATCCATGCTTAAATGGGCAGCCGGCCCACGCCTTGTGACCACTTACAAGCCAAATCTGACAACTGCATTTTCTCGCATCTAAATAATAATTAATAAATAGTATCCATGCCTCAAAAAGGCTTAGCTTTCCGAGTAGCAAGCCGACGACTACTCCAAATAGCTTCGATGCGCTCGCGGGATTTGAACAGCAAAGAGCAGAAGCGCGTTGCACTCTCGTGTCAAAATCAGCCTAAACTCAGATTCCTGCCAAATACTTTGGATATATGATACAGCTGTCTTCTTGGATTCCTTGGACGTTCACCAACAAAGTTCAACAAACATAAAATTAAATTAGTCCGTTGATTAGACGCACGCCTACGTTATTCAAATGCGACCGACCATCGTGCCACTCCCTATATATAAAAGCCCTCTATAATCACACTCTCCCATCCGAGCTACTACGTACCATTCCATGGCTGGCTGGCTTCTGCTAATATGCCTGCATATGGCAGCTTGCTCTCTTTTTACACTCGCAACGTCTACTAGGCCTCTTAGCCCCACAGAGCCGCCTTCTCCTCCTCCTCCTCAAGCAGCACGGCCGAGCGATATTGGCCGCTCGAGGAACGGATCGATGGTAGGAGTAGAAGTTATCCTCGGGGGGTTCGCGACTGCGGTCTTGGCGATCGTCGTTTGTTACATTCGGGTTACCAGGAGGAAAGGGGAGGACGACCATCCTAATCTTTCACGACGGGAGAACAGCAAAGTTTAATTAGTTGGCCAGCATAATTAATGATCGAGTGTTTTATTTATTTGTTCTTTCCTCATTTTCTTCTACTTATAGCTGTGGATATGATCATGATCATCAGAAAGAGTTTTCATGTAAATAAATGGAGGGGTTTTGTGAATTAGAAAAGGATTTGTTAGTGTCGTTGTTTTGGTTTTGTTATATATATATATATATATATATATATATATATATATATATATATATATATATATATATATATGTGCACGATTTCATACGGCCTTCTGAATCCTAAATACATACATACATTATTAATTGGCTTCTCTCGGTAAATTTGATACTTTTAAGCCGAAGTGTCCAACGATAGCACGCGACACCATTGGATATCCTACATTATATGTATTTTCATTTACTTTTACTTGTATTTACTGTTTAGGACATCAACAATAACAGAGTAGGACACCACTAGTGAGGGTAACCTATATATAAAATTATCTAGATTAATCCAAGTATAACTATGTTAAGCTATCTGATGACACCACTGAGACAAAATTCGTAGTCCGCCGCTGATCTTGGCTAGTCTCACGGTCTAAAACACACGTCACATGTGGTGATCAGCATACCTCAAGATCGCCAAAATATATAAATCTAGTTCATCCCATGAATTTTGGGATCAAGATCATGTGGTATATATCAACCGACCTGACATTAGCGTTGAATACTACCAGAAATTTTAAATGCCAAAAGGTAGGTGTATTCTTTACTGTTTACCAACAAAAAGATTGCATGGGAAGGGCGAAGCCTATACCTCTCATTTTACAAGCTGTTGCTTGCTAGCATAGTAAGGACTTCTTCGTTAACATCTTCAACACAAATTAATCCTGGCCTATTAATCAAAGCTTAGTACTTACAACTGCCTCCTTCTACATGGTCTAAATATTAGTTGGCCTCCGAGTATCGCCGCTATTGTAGTTCTCACTAATAGACTGTTTGGATGGAGGGGAAGAGAGATCTAATTTTAATCTTGTTTGGGAGTTGCATTTAGGATGGTAGAAGAGGAGAATTAGCGAGAGAACTTTTCCCCTCCCCTCTCTTCCCTAAGTCATCTCCCAAACACACTGTAAGGGTATTATGGGTAAAGATAGTATTTTTTTAAGCAAACATGAGCGCAAAGTGTGACGAGATTGCAATAGAAACCCCATTTAAAGGTTGTTTCTACCAAAAATTTTTAATGCAATGTGGTTTCTATCAAGTTGGTACAAATTAAAGGTGGTTTCCATGTGAATACTTGTAAATACGTCTTAATAAAATACGCGTATAAATCATGCATTGCGTATAGATTACGCTGTTGTGGGCCTGATCTACATCAAAAGTGTATGGCCCAATAGTAAAACGTATAGGCCCATAAAATAAGCCATAACGTTTGCAGCCAATTTGGCTAATTGTAGCCCTTTTGTTTTTTTTCTTCTTCGTGAAATTCATTTTCGGGTCGCCGAGAATATTCTTCAAGTCATCGAGTCTTCTTCCGATTGTAGCGCCCGAGGATCCCCAGATCAAAGGAACTAGAACCAGGTACCCCGCAGAAAAATTTCATTGTAATTATTATCATTAGATTTTTTTGGGGTAATTAATATGGATTTTTTGTTATTTTTTGTTATTTTGCTAAAGATTTTACTTGTCGAGCGAAATAAGTGATGGGTTTTCTTTTATCACCAGCAAAATGAGTAAACGAAGCTTCGATCAGTTGGTTCGATTTTAAGATGAAGAAAAGAAATTACAATTTTAATTAGATTGTGAGGCTCATATCGCTCCAAGCTGCTCGTCAAGCTATTTTTTTTTTCTATTATGTTCTAGTAAAGCGCAGAGAAGCACTTCAGAGTTGAGGAGGAGGAGGAGGATACTTCGTAATTGAGTTTCCATTGACCCTGAAGAGATTAATTAGAAGAGTTAAGAGTAGGGATTACGCCCTATAGTTTAATTTTGTGAATAATTTGAGGAACCCTGATATGGAATCAGACCTAATACCATTAGCACTGAATTGAGGGGCCGTTTGGTTGGTTTCCTAAAAACCAAGAAAAAGAAAACGGTACAAGGAAACTAATAAAATAATATTTTTATTCATTTCCATCCCTAAAACTCAACCACAACATCCAATAAAATAATATTTTTATCTTCCAACCCATCTCATTTCATCTCATTTCTTACCTTTAAAAATAAACCAAACACAAGAAATGTGTCACATCATCCAACTCATCATATATCATCTTATCTCATTTTTTAAAATCACACATCATCCAATAATATTGTGACAACCTATGTTACCCCGACACGGCAAAATTGGTCCCGTACCCGTGTCGGGTACGTTTTGGGTGCGGATCCGCACCCAAACGGCAGGGACACGGCGATTTCACACCAACTCACAAAAATAAAACGAAAGAAGGGATCTTTGTACATTCTCGCCCAAAAAGTTTCTGATTGGAGTTGCTGATTCTGGCGTTGATCGGAAAGTGAGCGTAGACGAACCTCATCTTGTATCGATAGCCCTTGGTGACCCCGGTGATAAGATTCTGCACGTGACTGATCGTCGTCCTGGTCGCGGCCATCGTCTTCCTCGATCCGAACCGAGAGAGAGAGAGGAGAGACAAGATGGGGGTTTAGGGATGAGGGAGGAGAATGAGAAATAGAGAGAGGGAGGAGACAGCTGTGTTGGGTTTAGGGATGAGGGAGGAGAATGAGAAATAGAGAGAGAGAGAGAGAGAGAGAGAGAGAGAGAGAGAGAGAGAGAGGGAGGAGACAGCTGTAACACAGCTCAAAAGTGGGAATGGACGGTGGTGATTGAATTCAAAGTGGGCCGGCTTTTAATTGTTTTGCTTTTTCATTTCTTTTACTTGATATTTGGCTTCCGATTTTAGTCCAGGTGTGCTCTAAGTAGAGGATGGATGGGGAGTGGATTTAAGAATAAATAAGTGTGAGGATATAATAAGATTGGGATTGACCGGCTATTTCTTTTATTTGGGTAAAAGGTGGGCTTGGTTTTATTGAGTGCTGCCAAAATTGTGTAAATGACTGTATTGCCCTAGCCTGGTAGCATTTTCTTCTTTTGGATTATTTTCAATTTAGTAACATTTGCTCTATTTCATTATTCATCCATTAGTGGTGGTAAAGAATATAATCTTTTCAGCCATTGGATTTTGAAATAGATACTTGTTTGGAGTTAACTGAGCTATATTTAGTTTCTTATTTATAATATCCATTTTACATAACAAAAAATATAAAAATGTAATAGAAATTTAATTCAATATCGATATAAAGTGAATTATTTTATATATATACAGCCGTGTCCCCGTACCCTACTTTTTACAAATTTGCCGTGTCCCGCACCCGTACCCGTACCCGTACCCGTATCTATGCAACATAGGTGACAACTCATCTCATCTCATTAAACCTTTCTTTCCATCCATTTCCTCAAAAAAAAAACAAGAAATTGATTTCCTTTTAAGTATGTGTCACATCATCCATTAATATACCACTAACTTATCTCATCTCATCTATTTTCTTATTTTTAAAATGAACCAAACACAAACAATCTCAAAACATCATCCAATAATATACCTCCAATTCATTTTCTTATTTTTTTAACCAACCAAACAACCTCAAAACAAGTTTTTTTTTAAAAAATTACTCACATCATCCAATAATAAGGTGACAACTCATCTCATCTCATCTCCTATTCTATAGTTTTCTTCTTTTTTAAGCCAACCAAACAACCTCAAAACAATTATTATAGGAAATAAGTTTCCTATTCTTTGATTTCCCAAATTTTTTGCGCAACGAACAACCCCTCATTTTTGATTGGTTAGCGTAGGCAAACCTTCATTTTTGTCCCCCATTAAAATAACACTTAAGCTGTTGTTACAGATTTCTCTTTCTTGGTCATCCTGAGGATGCCAATTCTTGACGAAGTTAATCGGCAGATATTGATTTACGACTACTAATACTAGTGTGAACATCGTGCAAAAGCATATTTTTTACCCTTCTACAGTAATCCTGGTTTTAACTGCTGTATTTTTATTGAATTGCTACGTAATCTCACTTCTGCTACAGTATTCTCTTGTGCTACAGTGACATTTTTCGAAAAACAACAGTGTACAGTTCGTGTTTGTTACAGTAAATAAATACTGTAGCATTTACTGTAGTATGAATAGTGAATTTTGGGTTCTCCCATTTGTGTAGAGGAGTAGATTTATAAGGAAACAACAAGGAGAGGCTCTTTAACAACTTATGATCATTTGGATGTATATGAAGCGGGGCGCAGTGGGGTGGGGTGGGGTGGGGTGGGTGGGTGGGTGGGGAATGCAGTAATTTGACGGAATTATGGTCTGCAAAGTCTCTAAGAACCTTGGCAATTATCCGACTTAATAGACTGTTTGCTGTTGGACAGAGGTCCATGTTGATTTGCTTTGTTTTCAATTCAGTTTCTTTATTCCTTCTTCTTCTTCTTCTTAATTAAATGTTTTGAGTTAGTTTTGGAGTTATTAGTTTCTCAGAGAGAAGAAAAACGAAGTTGTTAACAAGTCTCTTTTGCAGTTTGATAGTAGTTAGAAAGCTAGAATGCAACTGCAGCCAACGAAGGGAATTTGCGTAGAATTGAAAGCCAAATTGAGGGTGTAGCTCTGACTACATCAGCTAGTGTGGTGTGCCACTAGGAGTTTGTTGATTTAAATTTGAGGCTTGTGAAAAAGTACATTACAACCCTTATGTGGGAGAAATACAGGAGGTTTGCTTGAGAATATATTTTCTTTCTTGCTCATCTTCCCTTTTCGCCTGTACTGCTCTATATCACTTCTCTGTCACGCTAGTTTTTTTCCATCAGCAACAGCCGTTATTTCTTATCTCATGATATTCTTCTTCTTGGAAACTTACACAACCACATGTCCACCATCCTATCCTGCTAAACTCTAGATTTTATCGCTTATCTTATTTTTAATTCATCCCGCCACCTATTTTCTTTTGATAACATGTAGTAGACTTCCTTCCACTCAATATTGGTGTATGTGACATGATTGGAAGCATGTATCCATCCAGGCCATACTTGCAAGCGTGTAACCGTTGGTCACGTCAAGAATATTTACTAGGAGAATGCGTTTTATGCTCCTATGGCATCCAATTGGTTACAGATCATTTCTTTATGAAAAAAGGTTTGAGGTAATGCTCATTTTACATAATGAGCTACGAAGAGATGGACTAGTGGTGAGGTACTCCCTGTTAATCACATCAGAGTAGATGTACCTTGACTGGTACTATCTCTTGGTAGCTTATTGTGCTAAATGAGGTGCCAACTCATGCCCAATGTCCTCTTTATTGTTTCAGGGCCTTTATATATCAGTAGCAGCTCATTGCATAGATTTGCTTGAGTTATAAATACATCTGTACCCAAAAAAAAAACAATGTACAAAACTTGTGTTATTGTGTCTGGATTTCAGAGAACTATTGCCATGGCTGACACCTTATATTGGTGTTAAGGTGCAATGCTTGTATTTATGTTTAAATATTGCATGAAACACTTAAACATAAGAACTATAACGATTATTAATTGACTGATTGATTGATGACTAAAAGTTTGAGATGCGTGCTTGTTGGAAACTTCGGGTAAGCAACACTTATTGAGCTTGTTTTCTTCCTAGCAACGGGAAATGGTTTTGGTTATAAAATATGATACGGTTATGCTCCCAACATATTGACATAATAAATTCCTATCGTCTAGTTTTGCAGTTTTGGCTATAAAGATCATGCATATCCACATTTCCTTGCACCACAGTGTGCACAAAGATGATGCTCATGTATGCTTATGATAACTATATTTATTAAACCAGGAGACACAGGGCAAGTATATCTATGTTGATGTACGTGATACACATGCTTTTGATAACTGATATATAT
>BQKN01000101.1:0-34349 GCA_022839385.1 Asparagus kiusianus
AAAAAAAAAAAAAAAAAAAAAAAAAAAAAAAAAAAAAAATATATATTCAGCTTATCATTTCAGATCATAATTATAGTCACTTTTCTATTCACATTTCAATATGTTCAAAAATCAGTCCTTCGGAAGAATGCTTATTGACTAAATTTTTTTGGGCCTCATATATTACTATCACGGCCTTCCATTTGTAGCCTGGACTAAGAAGAAATCTAAGACGAATCAGCTCTGTAGGCCGTCATTTAAATCAGGGCTGCGCCCAAAGTAAACAAAATGACGATCAAATATTAACTGTCTTTTATAAAGCGACTAAAATAAACAAATTTGAGCATCTTATTTAAAAGAAATCTGATTTTTTGCATCTTCAAAATATTAAGATTTGGGGATCTAATATATGTTTTTTTCTGGCTTGGCGATGAAACTTATCCACGGTCCTTTGAATCATGACTATCAAACCCCTAAAACCTCGGGTGAACTTCCCCACGATCCTTCAAATAATGACTATTAAACCCCCTAAACCCCGGCTTGGCTAGAGGATATCCCCCAACGCATGACCTTAGATATTCTAAGAAATCAAATTTTTGTGGTTACTTCTTAGAAGAGTCGAACCTAAGACTTTAGAGTACTACTCAAATATTCTAGGAAATCAAATCTTTGTGGTTGCATCCCAGAAGAGTCAAACCTAAGACTTTAGAGTACTACTCATAGTCAGCTTACCAACTGGGCTAGACCCCCTTGGATTTAGGGCTCTAGTATCTATACTTCTATACTACTATATTAAAAACTTTGTGGGTAGAAGAAATTCTAAAAGAAATGAAGAATGTTCTTCAAATTCACTAAAGATAAGAGGGTAATTTTATTATTTCACATGAATATTAAATCATTCACAATTCACTGCACAATCTCTCTCGTTCACAATTAATATAAAAGACTTTATATATCAACAACAACAACAAAAAAAATCAAAATACTTTAACACATGATTTCCTCTTTAACAAATAAACACAATTAAAAACTTCGAAAGTAAACATTCTACATAAAGATACAAACCTTTCAAACAAATATTATAAATAGCCTAAAATAATACAATTAAATCTAGGAATCTCAAAATTTCACATGAAATTTTGTATATCAATCAACTTCAGACTGAAGATTTTTCCTAGTCATCATATAGTTTTTAGGATGGAACATAATGATGGACAACAAGTAACAAAGTATCTGTTTAACTACTACTTCCAAAAGCATAAATAATGGACTTAGAAGTATAAAATTAAAGAATTTTAACATTAACATTTAGGGAAAAATGTGTCTAGGCCCCAAAAACAGAAACTTCATGTGCTGCAGTCCCTCTTAGTTTCTTCTATGTGATTCAGCCCCTTGAAGTGTGACACTTTGTACTGCAGCCCCTTTTTAGCAATTATTACATGTCAGCTAAGCTAAAATCCTCAAAATAACCTTATCTCATCTCTTCAATCCCTCAAACCCAGCTCTCTCATCTCCGTATGTTAGTTCTAGCTAGTTGAGCAAGTTAGAACTAACAATATTCGAAGCGATATAACAAGAGATAGAAAATAAGCCCAAGTAAAAAGAAGATATCGTGTGATAAACAATATAAAGGGCTACACACCGGCGAAGACGGTGGTGAAAACGGAGACCGAAGGTGGCCGGAAAACGCGCGCGGAGTCGGCACGGCGCTGCTATTTTCTGCTCGCTGCTGTCGTCGAGCGATGTTTCGGACGTTACCGAGAGAGATAGAGACTAAGTTAGAGCGTGATACAAATTGGAGGTGATAGGCAACATGTAGGGCTAGTCAACAAAGAAGAAATCGGCGGAAACAGAGATTGAAGGTGATCAGAAAGTACGTACGAAGTCGGCACAAAACTGTAGTTTTCTGCAGTGTAATTTCTCGCCGTTCGGGTTTGTTCTTCGCTGTTCGGAGCTTTTCGCCGCTGTCTGGGCTTTCCGGAGGTGGGAGGAGGTTGTCGGGGTAGTCGGGGTGTCTCGGTGGGCTCCGCCGGAGGTGGAAGGAGCTTTTTCTCAAATTAGTTCTAGGCTCTTGGACTCTTAAGTTAGTTCTATTTTGCCCCATGTTAGTTTTAACACGCCCCATGTTAGTTTTAGCCCGTCCCATGTTATAACTAGCTAGTTCTAGCTCTAATTCATCTTAGTTCTAGGCTCTTGTGCTCTCAAGTTAGTTCTAACTTGCCCCATGTTAGTTCTAATTTGCCTCATGTTAGTTCTAACCCGCCTCATGTTAGTTCTAGCCCACCCCATGTTAGTTCTAACTTGCCTCATATTAGTTCTAACTTTCCCATGTTAGTTCTAGCACGCCCCATGTTAGTTCTAGCCCGCCCCATGTTAGTTCTAGCTAGTTGGGGGCAAGTTAGAACTAACAATATTCGAAGCAATATAACGAGAGGTAGAAAATAAGCCCAAGTGAAAGGAAGATACCGTGTGATAGATAATATAAAGGGCTACACACCGGCGAAGACGGTGGTGAAAACGGAGACCGGAGGTGGCCGAAAAACGTGCGCGAAGTCGGCACGACGCTGCTATTTTCTGCTCGCTGCTGCCGTCGAGTGATGTTTCGGACGTTACCGAGAGAGATAAAGACTGAGTTAGAGCGTGATACAAATTAGAAGTGATCGGAAACATGTAGGGCTAGTCACCAAAGAAGAAATCGGCGGAAACGCAGATTGGAGGTAATCGGAAAGTGCGTGCGAAGTCGGCACAAAACTGCAGCGCCGTGCCGACTTCGTACGCGTTTTCCGGCCACCTCCGGTCTCCGTTTTCACCACCGTCTTCACCGGTGTGTAGCCCTTTATATTTTCTATCACACGGTATCTTCCTTTCACTTGGGTTCATTTTCTATCTCTCGTTATATCGCTTCGAATATTGTTAGTTCTAACTTTCCCAACTAGCTAGAACTAACATGGGGCGGGCTAGAACTAACATAGGGTGGACTAGAACTAACATGAGACGGGTTAGAACTAACATGGGGCAAGTTAGAACTAACATGGAGTGGACTAGAACTAACATGGGGCGAGTTAGAACTAACATGAGGCAAATTAGAACTAACATGGGGCAAATTAGAACTAACTTGAGAGCCTAAGAGCCTAGAACTAAGATGAATTAGAGCTAGAACTAGTTAGAACTAATATGGGATGAGTTAGAACTAACATGAGACGTGTTAGAACTAACATGGGGCAAATTAGAACTAACTTGAGAGCCAAAGAGCCTAGAACTAACTTGAGAAAAAGCTCCTCCCACCTCCGGCGGAGCCCATCGAGACACCTCGACGACCCCGGCAACCTTCTCCCACCTCCAGCAAACTCGGACAGCGACGAAAAGCTCCGAACAGCAAAGAACAAACCCGAACCGTGAGAAATTACACTGCAGAAAACTGCAGTTTTGTGCCAACTTCGCACGCACTTTCCAATCACCTCCAATCTTCGTTTCCGCCGATTTCTTCTTTGTTGACTAGCTCTATATGTTGCCTATCACCTTCAATTTGTATCACGCTCTAACTCAGTCTCTATCTCTCTTGGTAACGTTCGAAACATCGCTCGACGGCAGCAGCGAGCAGAAAATAGCAATGACGTGCCGACTTCGCGCGCGTTTTTCGGCCACCTCCGGTCTCCGTTTTCACCACCGTCTTCGCCGGTGTGTAGCCCTTTATATTGTCTATCACACGGCATCTTCCTTTCACTTGGGCTTATTTTCTATCTCTCGTTATATCGCTTCGGATATTATTTGTTCTAACTTGCCCAACTAGATAGAACTAACATGGGGCGGACTAGAACTAACATGGGACGGGCTAGAACTAACATGGGATGGGTTAGAACTAACATGGGGTAAGTTAGAACTAACATGAGGCAAGTTAGAACTAACATGGGACGGACTAGAACTAACATGGGGCGAGTTAGAACTAACATGAGGCAAATTAGAACTAACATATGGCAAGTTAGAACTGACTTGAGAGCCCAAGAGCCTAGAACTAAGATGAATTAGAGCTAGAACTAGCTAGAACTAACATGGGGCGGACTAGAACTAACACGAGGCGTGTTAGAACTAACATGGGGCAAATTAGAACTAACTTGAGAACCAAAGAGCCTAGAACTAACTTGAGAAAAAGTTCCTCTCACCTCCGGCGGAGCCTACCGAGACACCTTGACGACCCCGGCAACCTCCTCCCATCTCCGGCAAGCCTGGACAACGACGAAAAGCTCCGAACAGAGAAGAACAAATCCGAACAACGAGAAATTGCACTGCAGAAAACTACAGTTTTGTGCCGACTTCGCACGCACTTTTCGATCACCTCCAATCTCCGTTTCTGCCGATTTCTTCTTTGTTGACTAGCTCTATATGTTGTCTATCACCTCCAATTTGTATCACGCTCTAACTCAGTCTCTATCTCTCTCGGTAACATTCGAAACATCCCTCGACGGCAGCAGCGAGCAGAAAATAGCAGCGCCGTGCCGACTTCGCGCGCGTTTTCCGGCCACCTCCGGTCTCCATTTTCACCACCGTCTTCGCCGGTGTGTAGCCCTTTATATTATCTATCACACGATATATTCCTTTAACTTGGGCTCATTTTCTATCTCTCGTTATATCGCTTCGAATATTATTAGTTCTAACTTGCCCAACTAGCTAGAACTAACATGGAGTGGGCTAGAACTAATATGGGGAAAGTTAGAACTAACATGAGGTAAGTTAGAACTAACATAGGACGGGCTAGAACTAACATAGGGCGGGTTAGAACTAACATGAGGCAAATTAGAACTAACATGGGGCAAGTTAGAACTAACTTGAGAGCCCAAGAGCCTAAAACTAAGATGAATTAGAGCTTGAACTAGCTAGTTATAACATGGGGCGGGCTAGAACTAACATGGGGCGTGTTAGAACTAACATGGGGCAAATTAGAACTAACTTGAGAGCCCAAGAGTCTAGAACTAACTTAAGAAAAAGCTCCTCCCACCTCCGGCGGAGCCCACCGAGACACCTCGACGACCCCGGCAACCTCCTCCCACCTCCGGCAAGCCCGGACAGCGGCAAAAAGCTCCGAACAGCGAAGAACAAACCCGAACGGCGAGAAATTACACTGCAGAAAACTACAGTTTTGTGCCGACTTCGCACGCACTTTTCGATCACCTCCAATCTCCGTTTCCGCCGATTTCTTCTTTGGTGACTAGCCATACATGCTGCCTATCACCTCCAATTTGTATCACGCTCTAACTCAGTCTCTATCTCTCTCGGTAACATCCGAAACATCGCTCGACGACAGTAGTGAGCAGAAAATAGTAGCGCCGTGCCGACTTCGCGAGCGTTTTCCGGCCACCTCCGGTCTCCATTTTCACCACCGTCTTCGCCGGTGTGTAGCCCTTTATATTGTTTATCACACGGTATCTTCTTTTCACTTGGGCTTATTTTCTATCTCTCGTTATATCGCTTCGAATATTGTTAGTTCTAACTTGCTCAACTAGCTAGAACTAACATAGGGAGATGAGAGAGCTGGGTTTGAGGGATTGAAGAGATGAGATAAGGTTATTTTGAGGATTTTAGCTTAGCTGGCGTGTAATAATTGCTAAAAAGGGGCTGCAGTACAAAGTGTCACGCTTCAAGGGGCTGAATCACATGGGGGAAACTAAGTGGGGCTGCAGCACATGAAGTTTCTGTTTTGGGGGACTGGACACATTTTTCCCTAACATTTATAATTGGAAAAATATATATAATTTATTTTATTTTAAAAATCTAAGTTATAGTATTCCTTTTTTTTACTATAAAATTTTGAAAAATCAGTTGTTAATATCCATCACGTGCATTTGCGTGCACAAAGCTGCTAGCAGAATCAACAAAGATCGGGGGTCGAATAGGACAAAAAAAAACATCCAACAAACGGCAAACCGTAACAAAACCATCTCCTTTCTGAAATCCTTTTTCAAAAACCTCAGCACAAAAACCCCTCTCTTTCTACTCTCATGAACTTATATTTTCCTCTCATTTCACAAAAAACCCAACCCCTTGGATGATCAAGCTCCTCTCATGGCATTATCGCCTCAAATCAACCTCCGTCTCTCTCCCCCATCTCAAGCAAACCCAGTCCTCCCTTTCTCTCTCCCAAACCTCCATCGCAACCCTCACCCAAACCCTCTCCGGCCTCATAAAATCATCTGCAGATCTCAAATCAATCTCCAAAACCCAAAACATACATGCCCACTTGATCTCCACCGGCCTCCGCTCCTCTCTCTTCCTCCAGAACCACCTCCTCAATGCATACTTCACTTGCACCTCTACCGAAGATGCCCGCAATCTCTTTCGAGAGATTTCGTCCCCCAATGTGATCACATTCAATGTCATGATCACCGGGCTTCTGAATTGTGGGTTGCCCGGTGATGCCCGCAAGGTGTTTGGTGAAATGCCTGTAAGGGATTGCGCTTCGTGGAATGCGCTCATGTCGGGTTATTTTAAGAATGGGATGTTGGAGGAATCCATTGGAGTGTTTGTTGAAATGATTAGGGATTCGGGCTTTGATCCTGATTTGTTTAGCTTGACTTGTGCGATGAAGGCTTGTGGGGGGCTTCGGTGTGCTCAATTGGGGATGCAGATTCACGGGTTGTTGAAAAAATTGAATCTTGAAGATGAGACACGAGCTGATTCTTCCCTTATTGATATGTATATTAAGTGCGGGCTTGTAGATTTGGCGGTGAAAGTTTTTGAACGGTCGGAAAGTCCGAATCTTTTCATTCAGAATAGTATGATACTAGGGTATGCGAACTTATATGGTGTCAATAGTGCTTTAGAGTTGTTTCGGAGAATGCCCGAAAGAGATACAATCTCGTGGAATACTATGATTTCAGTACTATCTCAACATGGACATGTTAGACAAGCTCTTTTGATGATCATAGATATGTTCACCGAAGGATATGAGCTTACTTCCACCACTTACTCCAGTGTTCTTAGTGCGGTCACGAGCATTCAAGATTTGGATTGGGGACGACATCTCCATGCACATATTACCAAACATCAATGGGGATATGATGTCTATGTTGGTAGTGCACTTGTGGATATGTATGCAAAATGTGGCAAGTTAGATGCTGCAAAGAGAACTTTTGAAATATTACCAACTCATAATACTGTCTCGTGGACTTCACTTCTTGGCGGATTCTCACAACATGGGCATGTTGAAGAAGCTCTGCAGTTGTTTAATCACATGAGAAGAGTACCAGTAGCATTTGATCAGTTCACCCTAGCAACAGTTTTAAGTGCTTGTTATAATAGAATGGATGTTAGTTTAGGGAGTCAGTTACATTGTCTTGCCCTGAAGGCAGGATACAATTCATCTGTTCCAGTGTCCAATGCTCTGCTGTCAGTGTATTCAAAATGCGGAAGCATTGAGAGTGCCGAGTCAATTTTCCACTCAATGCCTTCTAGAGATATAATATCATCAACGAGCATGGTTACTGCTTATTCTCAGTTGGGTAATGTTACTAAGGCTCGAGAATTCTTTGATGCTATGACTACGAGGAATGTGGTGACTTGGAATGCTATATTGGCCACTTATATACAACATGAAGAGGAGGAGGAAGGGCTCAAGATGTTTGTTACGATGCTGAGAGAGGATAAAGTAAAGCCTGATTGGGTTACATTTGTGACGCTTATTAGTGCTTGTGCCAATATCGGGGCACTTAGGCTTGGTAATCAAGTCATTGCCCATACTCTAAAATCTGGGTTTGAGTATGATACCTCCGTGGCTAATGGGATTATAACTGTGTTGTCGAAGTGCGGAAGGATCGGAGAGGCTCGAAAAGTTTTCGATTCAATTCAGGAGAAAGATCTGGTTTCCTGGAATTCAATGATCACTGCTTATGCACAACATGGTCAGGGGCAGGAGGCAGTAGAAATCTTTGAGAAAATGCTGTTAAATAACATAAGGCCTGATTATATAAGCTACGTTGCTGTGCTTGCGGGTTGCAGTCATTCTGGGCTTGTTCAAAAAGGGAAATATTACTTCAATTCAATGACAAATAAAACTAAAATTTCCCCTGGCATGGAGCATTTTTCTTGCATGGTTGACCTTTTAGGCCGAGCTGGTCTTCTTGAAGAGGCAAAAGACATGATTGGTTGCATGCCTATTAAACCAAGTGCCGAAGTATGGGGAGCTCTTCTTGGAGCTTGCAAAATCCATGGCGATACAAAGCTTGCTGAGTATGCTGCAAAGAATTTATTTGAATTGGATTCAAAGGATCCCGGGAGTTACGTTCTATTAGCAAAGATATATGCAGATGGAGGAGAGTTGGACAGCTCTGCGGGAGTGAGGAAACTTATGAAAGAGAGAGGGATTAGGAAGAATCCAGGATGCAGTTGGATTGAGGTTAATAACACTATTCATGTTTTCACCGCTGATGATGTGAACCACCCACAGATTAATGAAGTCCTCAGAGTTTTGGAGAGAGTTGTTGCGAAGATTGAAAGGTTGGGTTATGTGAGGGAAGATAGTAGTTTTGGATCTCAAAGTTTTCACAGTGAGAAGTTGGCAGTGGCTTTTGGTCTTATTAGTTTGCCTGCGTGGATGCCGATTCATGTTATGAAGAATCTGAGGATATGTAGCGATTGTCATGGTGTGATCAAGATGATATCGGTTGTTGAGGGGAGGGAGTTGGTGGTTAGGGATGCAATCAGGTTTCACCATTTTAAAGAAGGCTCTTGCTCTTGCAGGGATTACTGGTGATCAAGTTGATATCTCCTGGTTTTTTCACTGGTATGGTTCTATAATAATAATAATAATCTAGTTGTTTCAATTTTTTATTGCGGTAAATTTTTTTTTTTTATAAAATGATGTATACTCCATTGTGGTTAACATATTATCCCCTTTGTACAGCACGTGAAAGAGACTTATGAAGAATTACCTGCTGTGAATTCTTTTCCCCGGGGTGATTGTAGTCTCAACTATCGCTCTCACATAGAGATAGATTATTAAGAGTAAAATAACTTGACCCAGTTAATTTGATTTGATGCCGTTAAGAAAAATATCGAACTTTGCTTTTAAAAGAGAAAGATAAGTTATACAATTTATTATAATAAGATTATAATGCTTTAATCGATCGATCATAAAACAGGATTTAGAATTTTAATATTAATTAATCGCTTATATTCGACAAAAACACGGTCATAATCAGGTTGGACAAGTCGAACTCACTGAAAATAATGTTTTTAAAGATGTTAGCACCTTAACTCTTTCATATTTTCAAATTGCGACTTGAAATGATTGAAATTTTCATTTTTAGCTGCATGTTCGGGCTCAAACGCGCTTTTTTAAGTTACAAGCTTGTTTTCCCTTATAACAATTCAAGATCAATGTTTGCTCAATATTACTTATTTACTTAATTTTCCTTCTAAATAGATAACAATAAGTTTGGGTTTTACAACTTATTTTTAATTCTTATAAAAAGGTTTACCTTATGGTTAGTGTTTGCCAAAAGATTATTTTACCCTATTATAAAGGAGGTGTTATTTATAAGATTCCACAAAATAAGTTTAGTCAAACACGTACGGCCTTAATCGCACAGTCACATAATAAGTTGCCAAAAATGATTTTTTTTATATTAGTCCCCTAAATCTTCAATAATATCGCATTATTGTCCTAACTCTTGAAAATTGCATATTAGTCGCAAAATGACATGTATGTTAGTTTTTTCAGTTATAAAACCTAACCAAGATTGGATTAACTCCTAATGAACCATCGACAATTATCAAACTACCCCTCTCCATAATGTCTCAAACCTATGTGAATCTCAACTTTGGGCTAGAGCTCTTAATTTCTAACTATTACGTCTCGTTTGGTACGCGGGAATGGAGTCAAGTGAGAATGGAAAGAATGTAGGAATGGAATGGAATAGATGTGGGAATGGAATGCATATTCTCATTCTCATGTTTGGGCGCGTTTAGAGAGTGAAACAAGAATGACA
The DNA here is from genome assembly GCA_022839385.1 of Asparagus kiusianus. Taxonomy (NCBI): domain Eukaryota; kingdom Viridiplantae; phylum Streptophyta; class Magnoliopsida; order Asparagales; family Asparagaceae; genus Asparagus; species Asparagus kiusianus. Next base: position 9,960 of record BQKN01000101.1, read on the forward strand.
ATCTTATTCTCATTCCCTCGTTTGGTATCATTTGTTCACAAGTGAGAATACAATTTAGTTTTCTAATAATGCCTTTACCAAAACACAGAATTTTAAAAATGTTAAAAATATTTTAAAAATAACTAAATAATTCATTTTTTTAGAAAAATAAGTTTTATAGAAATGATTTTTTTCCTTAGAGAAATAAATTTTTATGTAATAGGTATATTTTGTCACAACATGTCGGTAACAATTTTGGACTTTTGGCTTACAAATTGAAAAATAATTTTTATAGAAATTATTTTTAATTATAAATAATTATAATTTTACTTTTCTAACTTCTAATGCTACATGTCGGCGTTAATATACTTCTTAGGAACGATATCAGAAATTTATTAAAAAATAATATCACAAGATATTGGAACTATATATGGTAAGGTCAGTGATATAAATTTACTTAGGAACCATGTTTGTAAATTGGAACATGGGCATGTTATATTCATGCTTATATTTATTTATATATTTGTACTAGTAGCTTAAGATAAGATATTTTTTATAAAAATAATTTTCATATAGGAATTTATATCTAATTGTATCTTTTAAGAAGGGTATAAATGGAAATCATTTGATTATTTTTATTCCCACTTAAGTGGGAATATCAATTCCTTTTTAAATGGTTGGGAATGACAATTCCCACATAAAGTGAGAATTGATAAGAAGTGGGAATTTCAATTCTAACATCTAAAAGTACATCGTGTTTGGTACGCGGGAAAAAAGAGTTGGAATTGAATTCCATTCCCACTCACTCCCGCGTACCAAACGAGCCCTTAGAGAAGAAGAACTCGTCTCGGTTTGGGTTTTTTTTAAAGTGTACATCAGGTTTAAACCATTAACAAATGAGTTTGGGAACGTAATAGAGGGATAAAACGGTCACTTTGCTTCCGACGGTTAGATTTGATGAAATATTTCCCCTCAAATCTAATGTGTGCGCTAACCAGAAGGGCCATTTAATTTGTAGGAACCCCTAGAATTTGAGGGACTAATGTGTAATTTTTAATACATAAGGTACCAGCATGCAATTATTGGAGATGTGAGGGTCTCATATCTAAAAACCCTACTAAAAGCTGGCCATAGTTTTAAATTGGGAAAATTTGCAAAATAGTCTGTTTTTGCTAATTATTTAGCAAAATAGACCGTTTTGCTAAATAATTAGCAAAATAGACATCTTTTTGGCCAACAGGCCAAAAAGAGGTCTGTTTTCGTCAAAAATTATTTTCTTCATTGTATAACTCATTACAACTTTGATCGTTATAATAAGTTTAAAAAGATCGGTCTTTTTTATAAGACTTTTACATAATAAAAATAAAAGATACAATTCTCTTGAAAATAAATGCAAAATCCGTTTATCGTCTCCTGCTTGCGTGGGTGTCTTCGCCTGTGCCGGGGTTTATCCGTGGACCAACTTTGATCAGATCCGGTTGCTAAAAATTTGGCAGAGCTCCTACCTCACCAATGAGGTATTTGCTTAAAGCGCTAAAATCGACCACGAAATCAGTAACTCTTCTCGAGATTAAGATCAAGCCTAATCTCGAGGAACGGACGAGAACATGCTTCAGATCATTCGAATTGCTCCTTCTTTATGTCGGGATTCGCCGGGATCTCGCTAGCCCTTGCTGAAATTCGTGCTCCCTTGCTCTCCAACTCGGCAGCACCTCCTCGTCTTGATAATTAACACGCCCCTGTGAATTGAGCCCCTAAGCCTGTATTTATAGGCTTCAGTTTGGGTGTTTTCGGATAAGAATGAGTGATTTGGCCTATCTTCAGTTAATAACGGCCTAATCACGTTTGTAGATGATATCTAGGTAGTTAGGAACCTCTGGAACAGAAGAAACCGATCGAAACAACCTAAAAACGCATTTTGGAGGTTACGGGCAGTTCTGGGCGCGAGACGGACTGATCCGACCCGTCGCCGCGTAGGTCGGATGGATCCGACCCGCCGGCGCGCGGCCGCCGCACGGGTCGGATTGGTCCGACCCGCCGTCGCGCGGGTCGGATTGATCCGACCCGCCGGTGCGCGGGTCAGTTTGAGATACCTTCGGTATTTTTATCTTAACTCTCTCTTCCGACCTCGGATTGAGCTGGTTCAAGATGCGTTGGAAACCTGACAAAGATACCTACAACTTTTATCTTTTGAGTTTCTTCAGATTCAAATTGTAGTATGGTCTAAATGCCTCTTCTTTTTGCGGGCCACTTTGAAGTGTTCGACACTTTCTGACTTCTCCGGACTTGTATTATGTATTTCGTCATTCCGTTGACTTGCATGCTTTGTTAACTCGCTTCATACGCTCGTTAGGTTCTTTATGGCACTTAGAGCTGACCGAAGCGTGCGATCTGACTGACTAGTGCGTTTGGTCACTTGGAGCTGACCGACACGCGCGAGTTGACCGACAGGCGTGACGGTGATTTGGAGGTGCCCAGTGAGCGCACGAGACACAGTTGGTTCGTCATCCCGATTCATGTACTTATCGGCATCAGTTAATCCTCCTAGACTCGGATAACGACGTTCGTCATCTTCTCTCCGTCTCGAGCTGTGCGCGGACACTTATAGGCATTTTCAGACGCCTACAAGGTCTATTTTGTAAAACAGCTCAGAAAACATACGGGACTAGTAGTCCAGTATGTTTTAATCACGGATTAGTGAACTCAGAAAATTTTACAAAACATTGAGATTAGTGAACTCAGAAAATTTTACAAAACATTGAGATGAATTCAGAAATCATACGGGACTACTAGTCCCGTATGTTTTCTGAGTCACTAATCAGTGATTAAGTTGGTTCTAAACATACGGGACTAGTAGTCCCGTATGTTTTCTAAGTCTTGTTTGTTTTCGTCAAACGTTGGGATTGTTGTTGAATTCATTGTCTCTTCTTTTGATTACAATAAATTCAAAGAAAACAGCCTTTTTATAAGACTCTTTTACACAACAAAATTGAAGATTACAACTCTTGAGAAAATAAACGCAGGATCGTTGTTTGGATCACTGCTTTTGTGGGATCTTTGCCTGTGCCGGGAACGCTTTAGCTCGTTGACCACCGAATCACAGATTCTGATTGAATCGTGAGGGGCTTATGATTCTTCCTTCGTTATCGAAGTGAGAATATGAAACGATATCTTATCGGAGTAAGATAGTCGTTCTTCTTAAAATCAAGTCTAAGCTCGAATGTCAAGGAATCACTCCAGGAACTGAAATCTCTGCTCTTTCTGCTATGGAATGCTCTCTGGTCAGCCTTGGATCGTACTTATGCCAACCTCCTCAAAAAAATGATCTCAGGGGGTATTTATAGCCCCGAGAAGAAAACAGTCTTCCGAGACAGTGTTTGCTGTCTCGCTGGTCGAGACAGTGTTTGCTGTCTCGCCCAGCGAGACAGTATTTACTGTCTCGCCCAGCGAGACAGTAAATTTACTGTCTCGCTCTGCGAGACAGTAAAACACTGTCGCGGAACTCTTTAACTGTCTGACAGTTTCTTGTAACTGCCTTCCCACGTTTTGAAACTCCGTTATTCTGGCAGTTATCAACGTGATTCTCGCCCACGACGTTCCCCACGTTCTTGAACAGTTAGTGGCCACGTGTTGGCGGTTTTCAAAGCAGTTTTGACCCTCTGAGAGCTGTCTAGCATGGGCGAGACAGTAAAAGCCTGTCTCGCCCAGCGAGACAGCAAAAGTCTGTCTCGCCCAGCGAGACAGCAAAAGTCTGTCTCGCCTAGCGAGACAGTGAAAGTCTGTCTCGCGTGGGCGAGACAGTATAGACTGTCTCGCGTGGGCGAGACAGTAAAAGTCTGTCTCGCCCAGCGAGACAGTAAAGACTGTCTCGCACGGCGAGACAACCCAAACTTGTGTTCTCATCTGATTTTTTGGATGACTTCCTTTGGATATCTTTCAGCATTTTTTGACGCCTACATTGTTTTTCAAAATCGACCTCTTTTTTACAAAAAAGATCTATTTTGCTAATTATTTAGCAAAACGGTCTATTTTGCTAAATAATTAACAAAAACGGACTATGTTGTAAATTTTCCGTTTTAAAATTGGTGCGAATCTTGGGGGATGCTCAAAATGTGTGACGTAGGTCAACCCAGCCAATTACTGTGTTAGAAAAAGAATATTCCCTAATTTCTCTCACCACGTAATGCACCCCATCCCTTCTCCCCTCCCCCCTTTTCTTCTCTCCACAAAAACCCGTAAACAGGAAGAAGAAGAAGAAGCTCACCTCAAGCTCCGGAAAATAAAAAGGACCCAGGGGGCGAAAAAAAATTTTTAAAAAAATGAAGCTTCTTTCTGCAAACAATCTCCTCTCTAACAAGCCCACACCTCCCTTCGGCCGTCCCCTCAAACGCGACCCCAAACTCCTCCCATCAGCACCCCCCCTCTCTCTAAAACCCTCATCATCATCCCCAACGACGACGAAGACGGCAGCAACAACCACCACCATCACCCCCAAGTCGCCTCGACCCCTCTCCGGTAAGTTGCCGGCTCTCTCCAGAATCCGAATTTACCGATTTTTTTTAAATTAATTATTCGATTTCAGGCTGGCCCGAGTTCGCGAAGCGCGTGTCCGGCGAATGGGACGGCTTCGAGGCCTCCTTCACCGCCGAAGGCTCCCCCATCGAGCTCCCCGAGAACGTGGTCCCCGCGGCCTACCGCGAGTGGGGGGTCCAGGTCTTCGACTGGCAGACCCAGTGCCCCACCCTCGCCGCCGTCCCCGGCGAGGACGGGGGCCCGCCGACCCTCTCCTACAAGCTCGTCAGGCTCCTCCCCACCGTCGGGTGCGAGGCCGACGCCGCGACGAGGCACAGCGCGGAGGAGAAGCTCGCCGGAGGAGGCGCGGGGAACGGGGCGGCGGGGATCGGGTACGACGCGAGGGGGAGCTACGTGGCGGTGTGGAAGGGGAAGGGGTTGGAGGTGGAGGTCTGTTTGGCGGACCCGAGGGATCGGGAGGCGAGGGTGAGGGTGGTGATGGCGGCGGCAGAGGCGGCCGCCGGAGGGTTGAAGGGGATTCGGGTTTTCTCGGAGTATTGGGATGGGCCGTGGAGGAACGGGGAGAGTATGGGAGGGTGTGCTGTTAGAGAGAGTGGGTTTGCTTTGAGCGAGAGGGTGGAGCTCGGGGATGTTGTAGGGGTTTGGGAGGGGAGGAGGTTGGGGATTGCTACATTTGGGAGTGATGCAGAGGTGAGTGCTTAAAAACCCTCAAAAGGTTTCTAGTTGAGGAAAGTATCTTTGTAATGGCAAATCAAAAAAACAAAAAAACAAGAAAAAAAGTATGTTCGCTCTTAGTTTGTTGCATTGAACCATAATTCCACTGATATAAGAGCAGACCTACTTTGGGTACATCAATGCAATGGGCTGGAAAATGTATGTATGCGGGCTTGTGCGCTTGCATACATGCATGCCTGCGTGTGTCTATATGTTGGCATTTGTACGTCTGTATGTATGAACACATATGCGCGCGCGTGGTGGCGTGTCTATGCATGTGCATGTGCGCAGCACGTGGGCGCGTCCCTCGTGCGCGTGCATATCTGCTTGTGCCATGCATGTAGTGCGCGTGCGTGCTTGACTGCTTGTGTGTCTTTGTGCGCGCATGTGCGCGTGCATGTTCGTGTAGGTGTGTCTGTGAAAAGATGCGTCTTCCGTACCTTTTGACCTGCATGATTCTCGCATTTTCTAGGACCTCTTTGATGATTTGGATATTTCGAAGATGAGAGTTGTAGTTAACTGAATATGCAACATGCTAGTCTTATACCAGCCAAGAGACTACAGCTACACACAAGCTCATGCTTATATATATGCCAATGCCATCAGCTTGTCAAATAGGTAACTCAATTCAGAATTTGATATCTTGGATATCATGTGTAAGTCATAGGATCCACACACACACACACACACACATGTAACAAACATCACTTGCTTGCTAACATGTTAAACTAGCTTGATCTTTGTCTTAGAACTTGGTAAACGATCTAAATTTATCTAGTTGAAAACTCAATGATATTCAAAATAAGAAGAATGGTGTCAATCATGTACATGGATTTGAGTTAGTTGGTTCAATCAGCTCATAGTTCTTCGATGAATTTGATTAGTTATAGGTAAAGTATATATTTTCCTCTCCTTAACTATTTTTGCGATGCCCTGTTTTCGGGCAGCTAGACTAAAAAAAAAACTATCATATTTTAAGGTCACCTCTAAAAATTTTTGCCAGGATGAAGTATTCTCCGAACTTAGAGAGGGAAACATACAAAAGATAGTCAGGGATCTAGAGGGAATCATTGCTCTTCCGAAGAATCTGTGGTGTTCGCTACAAGAAAAGGAGGGTGGTGAAATTTGGGCAGAGGTTGGTTGGTTGCTAGATCGAGGTTCGGCTATGACATCCAGATGTGTTCTGCTTAAAGACGGGACGTTGAAGGTAAAAACTTTTTCTTTTTTATGTTCGAGTACCCGTTTTTGTAAACCCTCATCATAGTACTTGGTTCTTCTGGTAATTTGATCTTAAATTGCTGGAGAGCGCTGATTTTGCGTCTGTGATCCCGATTGCAGGAGATGTCAATCGGGGAAGAAACCGCATCGAACTAATGATCTGCAGAGTCGAGTTACGCAGGAACTTCTTGAAGTTTTTATATACATTTTTACACCGTGGTAATTTAGAGAGGCGTCAAGATGTCTAATTTGTGACCGTATTCATATTAATCTGCTCTAGATTGCAAGTCTCAAAAGTATATTAACCGTCCCCATCAGGTTCACGAAGCTTGTGGGAGTTGTATATTGGTACAAGATGACAGTGAGAACCTCTAATTCTTCTAAACTAGTCGTGAACACCGTGCAAAGCTCGGCATATCTTTTTTTTTTGTTGTTACAGTAATCCCGGTTTTTCGTTGCTACAGTGCCCTTTTTAAATTGCTACAGTATTCCCATGTGCCACAGTGCTGTTTTTTAAAATTACCGTGCCGTCTAGTTTTCTGATTGCTACAGTAAATGCTTAGTGAATCTTGGGTTCTCCCATTTGTATAGAGAAGTAGATGGGTACTGCCTGATTTTCTATCTTCTAAAAGTTAGTATTTTCTAACTCCGCTTATTAAGTGGATGCCGTCAATTATTTTACAGGTTGTTGAGATTTAAATCTAATTGTAGTTAACAACTTGTGCTGTGCTCGTATTACGAACTTTTCTATTTAAAATGGTGCATGTTTATATTATCACTCAGGGCAAATAAGAGGACACAGTTCTATGTTGTAAGCTCTGTGTATTAGCAAATATATTGTATTAGAAAATATGCCATATAATTAGAACAGAAAATAGAGCAAAAATTGCCCATGTGACTCCTCTAATAGAGACCAAAAAATTGCACATCCCAAAAATTGCACATCCAACTCCTCTAATAGAGGGGAACTTTCCCCCTTCATCCAACTCCTCAGGCTTTAGTTTTGGGATTAGGAAGAATGAGTTCGATGTGCTATTTAAACCTGATGTAATGTTAAGAAAGAGTTCCAAAAGTTTTTTTTTTTTTTTTTATGTCAAAACTCTTTTTTATAAGTAAAGAGCAGGAAAAGATTGGTAAAAGAATGCAATTGACCTCTCTTTATCATAGCCATAGCTATTTAAACTGAATTATTGAAATAAAGCTATGCTTAAATCTTTTCCTTGGATACGCCTCCATGGGCTTTGGTAATGTTGTTGATCAATTCTGTGATGAGTGTTGTTTTGTCCACGCCAGCTCCCACAAATATCTGACGTTTCCATCTTGCAAGTAGGGGAATATCTCTTCTGGACAAATTTTTTGAAATTATTCCTTCGTATAGAAATTGTTATATCTTTCTTCGTATATCTTCCAACTACTTTATCACCCACATTGGTTTCACGCCTTCGTGAAATATATAGATGAATCCATAACCATTGAATTAATGCGTTCATGCGTAAGTATAATAGATGTATAAGATTAGTCGCACATGATATGATATAACAATTTATGGCATAAAAATGCGGATCCTCCAATAACTTCATAATCGTCATCAAATTGACTGAGACGTTAATATTATGATTTTCAATGATTGATGATAAAAAAACGTGCAAATTTTGAAACTTTTATGAATTTTTTTTATGCCAAGATGGAACTTGTGGTGTTTAATTGATTTTCTATTATTCTTTTCATTTCCTTCGATTTTTTTTTCTTCTGGAAGAGTGTTGTTGATTTTGGGGGTATCATTTTTGTAGAGTTACAAATCCTCTCAGATGGTCTGCGGTCTTCACTTAACATGGTTGTGACCATTCTATACTTAGCTACAGTGGTATCCTTAGATCAATAATGTCATGGAAATCACTGAAACTTTGCTATCTAGTCACCCAATTCTTATGTCTCCCTAACACTACGCTTGATTGGAGGAATTAATTTGAAACAATTTATCAAATTTGAGGGGCATAATAGCAATTCAGTGATTGGAAGAGCTAATTTTCAAAATACTAAAGATGTAAGGGACAAATATGGAGAGAAAAAAACACCTTGGTTATAAAGATGATTATCAGTAAAATAACTTTACAATTGAAAAATAAAGGGTTAATTGCATCAGACCCCTCTACCGAATTCTTCAGCATGGGACTGCTCACGCATCAATTTGATACTCTTGAATGCACTCTGCGGATGGGGCTCAACTGGTGCAAGCAAAGCGAAAACAGAGGGGCACTCTTAACAGTAGAGGGCCCTATGCTCATGATGTTTTCCTCCATATTTGCAATGCATACAAGAAACTTCGTTCATTAGCGCGGCAGTAGGAGTACAACATTAGGAAACAATGCCAATATCTGACAAAAATAAATTATACAATGAAATTCTATCTCTATACCATAATACAAAAGGGGAGAGAATGGTAAGAGGGAAAGCTGATAAATTATCTTAAACAACCTGTACAGCAGTAAGAATTTTATAAAACTCGGCCTCCTGGTGCATCCCTCATGCTTATATTCACACTGTTTCTCATGGTCCTCCTTCCGAGGCCCATATTGCCCTTTTGCATCATAGCGACAAATTCCCCATAATCAATTCGGCCATCCTGGACATTGAGAATGCAAACATAAATCACAAGTAAATGAAGGCCAAGGTCTAGAAATAAGTAAATAACTGTACCACATTATTACTATTCACTCCCATCTCGCCTTACTAAATTGGTACATAGTTTTGCTAGTTAGGCTGGATTCACTAGTAAAGAGGGGGTTTGGATATCGGGAGATCCTAGGTTCAAGAATGGACTATGGCATTTGTTCAAACATAAATGAACAAATGCAGTAGATAGCTTCCTGCTCATGCATTTCCAAGGTATGTATGCCCTAAATCCAGAAATGTATGCATGAGCTGTTTGCAAAAGTGCAACCGAAGAGATATGTTTAAAGTGAAAACTGGTAGAATTTGTTCATACTTACATTATCTTGATCAACTTCCTTGATGATATCCTCAAGAAGAACATCTTCCATGTTATGTTCTTTGCAAGCTTGTTGAAGCTCATCAACAGTGATGTAACCACTTCCATCCTTGTCAAAATATTTAAAAGCTGCTGCCAAATGCTCTTCACGTTCCAATTTGTTAAGATGTACTGTCGCAGCAATAAACTCCCCATAGTCAATCGTACCACTGTTGTCCACATCAGCCTAAGGCAAATTTTCATGCAATCAGTTATCATAGGATGCAGAAAAATTTATGGCAATGAATAATCAACAGCGAGAATATTCTCCAAAGAAAAGTTCTCACTAAAGAGAACAAAATGTTGTTATTGCCCTTATTTGTTCTCTAAGAGACTATTTTCACTATTTCAGGCTTTCAGAGTTCTTAAATGGAGACCTCTAGGAGTGCATGTCCTGAGGTTTGGTTTTTCAATTCCTTGATCACCCGTCATTTATAGTTTCTACGCACACTAAGCAGCTGCATGCAGTAGAAACTGGCTTAGAAGGGCATGAGTGTTTTATCTGTTCTTTGCGATGCTTTTTGGCTGATGTAAGCAACCAGGAGGAAGGCTAAACTTTATGGCCTTTACAATACATATAGGAGAAACTCATATGAAACCGAAACCACCAAAAAACATGAAAATGATTTAATAGGAGGAATATAGTGTTGGCGATTAAAGTCTGGTGCTCACAACAACATCACATCCTCTCTATAGTCTCTTCTGCTTTCTGATATTCGATAACTGTTAGGGATTTGTGTCCAGCACAAAACATAATAAACTATGATATGGTGCCCTCTTGTAACAGGCAATTAAATCAAGTTCTACTACAGCATCCATATTTCTTTACTTGCTAAAATTAAATGGCAACTCGTTGACCATGTGCACGCCACATGTAGAAAGGGTGAAATAATTAATAAGCATTGATTTTCTTATTAATTAATTTTTCACATCTTTTTTTGTGTGTATGAGCCTCTGTGTGTGATGCATGTGCATGCATGTTTGTGCGTGTGAAAAACAAATCTAGTATTCATTTAACTCGAGTTAACTTACTGCATCCATAAGATCCCGTATCTCTGTATCCTTCAATGTAGAACCATATCTTCTCAGACCTTCCTTCAGCTCATCAAATGTGATTGCACCACTGTTGTCAGTGTCCATTGATGTGAACATCTCTCTTAATCCAGCAATCTCCTCCTCTGAAAGGCTTTCAGCTATTACCTGATAGGATGTAAACAAATAATGAGAAATCAAAAGTACAGTGTAGGAATTTAAAAGGCAACGCAGAAGATCTCTAGAGAATATTTTTTATCAATACTTACATAGGCGGTAGAACAAATCATGAAAGTCAAAAAGTAGCATGTACAAATTTAAAAATGTTACGTTGTACAAAATTTATGCAGATTTTTTTCCCATTTATACTGTTGGAATCTGAAAACCCAATGTTGGACAGAGAAAGTCAACACGGTAATCTTAATGCCAGACAATAAAGAAGTGCGCAAGAGATAGAAGTTTCCGAAACCGTGGGGTAGTAGTAATAGACCAAGACAACTTTGCCCCCAAAATTCTAGCCAACTAGACTTTAGATCTCAATCCAACAATGAAGAGTCATACTACCATGTATTTCCAATGCAGTGCTGAAACTCGCCCCCTAGCAACCCTTTTCCTATTTGATTTTGATATTTTTAGTTGGAGCTAGACAGAAGACAATAGCTTACTCCTTCACTACTATTCTGTCCAATATGGTCACTAGTTAAAACAATAGTATAGTAGTATATAAGGGAAGATATAATCCCACACTTTTCATCTTATCTTAAAAGCGCATGATATGGTGATGTACACAGTTTAACAGTAAGCCTGCATTTCTCATGACATTTTGAGTTTTGTAGATAATATACAAAACTTAAAATGCAAGACACTAAAAACTACTCAAGCAACTCACCTATCAGCTTTGTGCTGCAGTATGAGGGCCAATATGAAAGACTAGCCTTACAACACTGAACAAGCATTGTTGCCAGAAAAGTCATGAATCTACTATGAGCTGTTTGTAGGATTTCATGAATATGCATGACTAGATTAACTAATTTGTTCACTAGAATGAACGTTCCATCGATACAGAAGAGTCAATATTGCTTGTTTAGGAATAATTAGAATACATACCAGATTTTAGGAAATCAACAACTATAAGGTCATCAACTACATCAACCTATATCAATATCTTATTTGAGGGGATGTACGCTTGATCATTTCATCGGTAAGATAGTGAACCAACAGAATTTTTTCTGAAGTAAAATGGAAATAACTGATCAGACGAGATATATAGAAAATAAAGTTTGCTAAATATTAACAAGCTATCTTGGAATAGCAAAGTTCCCCATTGGCACTTGAAGATTAGCTAAATTTTCCTCACAGAAAAATAGATCCACTTACTCGTAAAGCCATCTTCTTCAACTTATTCATGGCTGAAAATTGCTTGAGGCGAGAGAGGACAGCAGGATCCAAAGCACGATCAGGAGCAACTCCATTTTCACAAATCCAGGGATGAGCTGACAAGGGAAAAACACATTCACTCAATAACTTAGAAGTGCCAACTTTTTATCATGAATCATTTTCCTTAATCACATTATATTAGGTATCCTTCATTATCCTTGTTGTGTTTGATAATGATATAACACAAATAGCACCTTTCCATAACCTGCCAACTAAAGGTCCGGAAAAGGCAGTAAGACCATAATTGAAGAAACAGTTACCAAAAATTAAAAGCCATCAGAAATTATGGAAAGAAGGAAGACCATATTTCCTTCAGTTCCGTCTCACTACAAAAGCTATATTATCATATGAGAAATATGACCAGGCGACACTGCATTTCTTCGGTCTTGACTTGACAATAGTTCTTCTTTTTCTTTTTCTTTTTCTTTTTTGTGCACTGGTTATATACAAAATCACTAAAGAAACTGGTTTACAAAATTGCTAAAGATCCTGGCTTTCAGACACTGAGCAGCTACTTTCACACATTTTGAGCTTCCCTAAGGGGATTTTTTTTCCCTAACTGAACAGCCATTTACGTTTCATTTCGACATAGGTTAACTGGAATATTTGCATCTTTTTCAGGTTTTTGAATTTATACTGCCTAAGTTGAGTGCATACTTGCATTCAGTTCAACATGTAAAGAATAATTTGTTTTATAGTTTAACAGGGCACAGTGCCCAATAAAGATTAAAACAAAGGATAAAATCGTAAAAATTAAGAATTTCCTAAATCAGAATAAACTGACCTATAACATAGATACAGCTATTAACTGAAATAAAAATTAGAGGAACTCCAATCTCATACAATGTCAAGAGATTTATTCACAACATCGAAGAAATTAGCATACATAGTACTTCATGAGCCGTTAGTCTCTCCGATGGACGAGAACAAAGCATTTTTCTGATAAGATCTTTAGCACTGTCAGATATCACAGGCCAAGGATCTGAATCAAAATCAATGACTCCCTTCAAAACAGCATCAAATATCCCTTGTTGTGATTCTGATTAAAAAAACCAGATTCAATAATTAGACAGACAAGCTTAATTAAATAGAACAGGGATTGGGGGCAGTGAAGTAAGGCTGAACCTGCCCAGAAAGGTGGTACGCCACTCAACAGAATGTAAAGTATCACACCAGCTGTCCAGACATCAGCTTCTGGTCCATAACGCTTGCATAGAACCTCAGGTGCTACATAATAAGGACTCCCAACTACATCTGTGAAGATTTGACCTGAAGTTGCATGAAAACCAAGTAGCTATGAGGAGAAGCATAGTCTATGAAAATACTGGAAGTATCTGATCACAAATATTTAATGCAGAAAGAATAAAAACAGTAAGAATAGAAACCACTACTGCTCTATCATCAAAAATTATTAATCATTTTGGTTATATTCATTTCTAACCCCCATCGTCAAAAGATATTATTCATCACTAAACACAGAAACAGTAAGAATAAAACCTACTCTTTGTGTAGTGGCTCAAATAACTATTAAATATTAGGTGCTGGAAAGATTACATTCGTTTTAACTATGGCATTGAAAGTTTGACACAAATTATTTTCATACTATAATTTTCAAGCATGCACAAGCTGTGTGTCATACACTGGGTGAACCTAAATACAACTACGTACACATACACGCAGAGCCGCATGTGCACCTGCACATGCATGTGCATGCGAATGTACATCATACAAATACACACTTTTACACACACTGACGGAGATGTACCTGCAAAGGCACATGCAAGCACAAATACCCGTGGGGTAACAAAGCAAGCATGCGAACATGCAAAAGATTATCTACGGCATCATTAAAGAAACATCCAAAATCAATATACGAGCCACCCCTAACAAACAATGAAGAACAAATAAAACTCTCTTTAATACCAAAATCGAAGAAGATAAGATAGATGTTAATTTCTTAGTGGCCTCTATAGACAGGTAATTAGAATAAAAGGCGATATATAGACAAAGTGCTCCTGTCGAGCCAAAATAAATGGATTTGAAAAGCTTTCGAGTTTAACACTTTAACTGCATAATTGGAATAACCATAATAATCAAATAAAACATTCATTAATTGCATAATGGATTTGAAAAGCTTTCGAGTTTAACACTTTAATTGCATAATTGGAATAACCATAATATATCACTGACCAAATCCAATCAAAATGCCTTTAAATTTAGACTCTTCTGGCACATTAATCCTAATAATTTTAAGTTGACGATAGAGTAGACCCATCGTGCTTAATTGTGTTAAGTATTATTGGAAAAGGCAGATATCATCTTCCAAGATAATCTCTCATGATCTGTAAGTTAGTATGTTACAAGTATTATTTCAAATAGCCAATTTCATAGTGCACTAACACTTAACTTCCAAAAATGATTCACCATCTTAAAAAAAACAATCTTTCCAGTCCCTTACCAGGTTTGAAGAACACCGAGAGCCCGAAATCAATGGCCTTGAGCGACAAATCATTGTCCTTATCAACCAGCAAGAAATTCTCCGGCTTGAGATCCCTGTGCATCACCCCAAGCGAATGGCACGCCTCCACAACCCCAACAATGATCTTTGTGATCTCCGCTGCCTTCCGCTCACTATAATGCCCTCTATGTATAATCCTATCGAAAAGCTCTCCACCTGCACAAAGCTCCATCACAATATGCACATATAAAGAGTCCTCATAGGCTCCTTTAATGGTCACCACATTCTTATGTCCCGACAAATGGTGCATAATTTGAATCTCTCTCCTCACATCCTCAACATCCTCCTTCGACAGGAGCTTCCTTTTCGATATAGACTTACAAGCATAATCAATTCCAGTAGAATTTTCAGTACAAAGGTAAGTAGTACCAAACTGGCCTTGACCAAGCTTGCGGCCGAGAGTGTAGAGGTCCCGAATACTAGGCGTTTTGTGGCCGAGGACCGCATTGGTCCCCGGATCGACGCCCCGCCTCATGACGGAGCGTGGGCTCTTGGGATTGGGGTTGTCTTTGGGCTGGGCTTCAGCTAACTGATCTCGATCAACGGAATTAGAATCGTAAGATGAATTGTTTGCTGCGTGATTGTTGCTTCTCTTAGAGACTGAGCGATCCGCGGGCTCGGAGTACCGAAAGTTCTTGCTCCTTACAGATCCACGGCATGTATTGCCCATGAAACGAACTTTATCTCATCGAAATTGAGAAAACAACAAGCTAGGGTTACGCGAGTTAACCTCAAGAATCGAGCAAAGCACCGATCTTTTGAGCAAAGAACAGATTCTTGCGTGGAACTCGCTACCGAATCTAGGAACCCTAAATTCTTGACTTTGACCGAAACCCTAAAAAACAATAAACCGAGATCTGAGCTGACCAATGACTGGATTTAAGAGAGAGGAGCAGATTCCATCCTTCGAGGAAGTTTCTTGATGAGGATCAATCCATTGCCTAAAATTGAAACAAAATGGAATAAATAATTCGAATTTTTGCCATTAAATTTTAGATCTTTTTACGGGGGCAGAGAGAGAGAGAGAGAAGAGTGAGCAATGGAAGGAAAACAGAGGGAGATGTTGACGAGGCTTCGTCGTCTTGTATTTATGGCAACAATAATAATGACGGGTTCGTGGAAATTTCAGCTGATTAGTATAAATTAAACTGTAATTAAATTACTGTTAATACGTTGGGATCAACGAGATCACTAAAGATCGGAATACGCGACGCGGTATTTTTTGAGCGTGAGTCGTGTATACGTTAGTTGAGCTGTGGATAAGAATTGAGTAAATCTGGGCCGTTGGTTTGGGGTGGACGAGATTAAGCACGATTGATCTAATAATAGCATATTTCGCTGTTAGTAGATGATGGCTTTTGTTCCCCGTGTTGTGCTTGTTTTTTCTTTCCTCCTTTTTCTAAAGCAAAATTACCAAATTGGTTTTTGTTAGATCTACTCAATAGATTTGGTATTTTTTTGTAGCGCTAGTGACTTTTTTGTATTTTTTTCTTAGCCCGATGTTCAAATAGGCCCAAAAGCTGGCCGCCAGCTAAAATAATTAGACTTTGGTCCTTCAAATCTTCAACAGTTTGATATCTAACCCCTCAAATCATTGAAATTTGGTCCTTCAAATCTTCAACAGCTAAAAAATTAATTCTCCCGTAACGGTCATTATTCTTGCGTGCAAAAAGATTACGTCTGAACCTTGCACATCCGACTTAGCTCTCAACAGATGCTAAGCATTTTGACCTTTTTCCTCAAGAAATTTTTGAGCCGTGCTTCTTCAGAGCAAACCAAAAAAAAAAATTGCGGCGAGTAAAATTTTCTGTACGAAAGGAAAAATCTTTCAAAAAATAGAATCAAAAGCCTCCAACTCAAAAAAATAATAATAACAAATAAATAAACTTCTTTTTCCCGTAGTGGCAACAGTGCGTATATAATTTCATTTTTGAGAAAAGAACTGAACGGGACAGAAAGTTGACCGACTCATGACTAAAGAGCGCACGGGCCGCCGGTGCTACGTAGGGTTTGTCCGCCTGCAATGAACGACGTGCGAAACAATTGGGCCGACCGGCGGCAGAAGCAAAGATAAATCCTCTTTAATTATTACGCTAATGCCCCCCACCCCCCGGGGCTCTTTGTCGTTTTCTTTCATCAGGGGACATAGTGGGCAGCGCAACTTGTCGACCAACTTTTTGGCTTTTTTGTTGGCTAGGTTTGATGAAAGCTGGTACCTGGGAGTTTGGAAGGTTGCACTCTTGATGGTTTTCGTTTGGAAAATGACAGGGGCACACCTGACCGTACCCTTTCTCTCATTTGTTACAGTACATCAGGCCCCACATGGGATTTTAAATTTTTAAAATCTCATGTAAGGTCCGGTGTACTGTAGCATATAAGAGAGGTGGTGTGGTTAGGGATGTGCCCCTAGTGCCACCCTTTTCATTTTCCTTTTCCTTTTCGTCATGTTAGAGTGACTAGGGGGTTGGAGCTAAGTGGGGATAATTGATCTAAAGGGGGTTAGTCAAGCAGAACCCAAAATTAGAAATGGGATAATTTGTAGGATAATATTTTATAGTGTTAGTCCATGGAACTATAACCAGAATAAAGTTATACAGTGTTAGTTAACAAAAACTTGATTAAAAGTAGAACTGAGATAATTGTAAAAATTTATCCCGCTTTTGTCAAATTTATATAGAAAATTTGTCATAAGTTTTAAGCTAGAACTACATGGTAAAAAAACTAAAAC
This sequence comes from Asparagus kiusianus, assembly GCA_022839385.1. Lineage (NCBI taxonomy): Eukaryota > Viridiplantae > Streptophyta > Magnoliopsida > Asparagales > Asparagaceae > Asparagus > Asparagus kiusianus. The sequence goes on from BQKN01000101.1 coordinate 27,147, forward strand.
TTTATTATTTATTTTTTATTTTTTATTTTTTATTTCTCCGTCATCTTCAAACCACACCATATCTCTCGTTATCCTTCACTTCTATTTAATGTTATTTTTCACTTTTTATTAAATATTTGAATTGTATAATTAATTTAAATTTAAAATTTACAAAATTTATATTTTATTAAAAATTAATTAAAATTGAGAGATGATGGAATGATGTCTAGTGACTCAAAAACGAAAGAGGAAAAAGGAAAAACTATTTTTTATTTATATTAAAATAATAAATCCAAAAAAATCATAAAGTTAATCTTATAATCTATCTAATTGTTCTTCAAGATTAATTAACACTAAAATAATAATGATAAGTTTTAAAATATATAAACAGTAGTATGATCATCAAAATACATGACTTATATGCTTATTGATTTCTGAAAATTATTATTAATTATACTAACAATTGTCCCACTAAAAAATCATGTTTTAAAATATCACTCCCAATTATCCTATTAAAATATCCCACATTAAAAAACTATCACATAATAAAAATTGTTCCGCTTCTATCAAAAATGTTCTAGGTGACTAACACCCCCTAATAGAACAATTTTATCCGTTTGGGATATTTTGAGTGGTGTAAAGTGGTATAGTTTAGGATAATGGGACAATTTGAAGCTTTGATTTGACAATTCATGTGGGATAATTGATGATGTGATACCTTATCAAAGTATAATATTTATTAATCAATTAAGTCTATATTAATTTACCTAATTAGTTTAGCATATTATTTGGTATGTTATTATAATGTAATACATTATTTTACTTTATATTAAACTATAATATATTGATATAATATACAAACAATATATTCAATATAATATTTAATAAAATGTTATAATATTTTATTTAATTCAATATAATATTATTTAAAATATTAGATTATTATTAAAAAATATCATATTTTATTTTATGATAATTACTATAGTTTAAATAGAATAATTGATGACATGTCTCCTTATTAAAATATAATATTTATAATAACATAATATACTATTAATATGTTAATATTATTAATTAAAAAATATTATTAAATAATGTAATATATTATATTAATTTTATATATTATCATACTTTAATATATAGTACTTTATTATAATTTTTATTATAGTAATAAAATATTATTTAATATTATAACTACCATATTATTGATAATATATTAAAGACTATTAATTAATATAATAAAGTATAATAATAAATTATTATATAATTATATTAAATTTATAAACATTATATTATAATACAATATTTTATATCATAAAAGTGCTACAATAATATTTTTATTCTAACTAATAAAATATATACTAAATAATATAAAGTAACGTTATAATAATATAATACTAATATTATAATATATAAAATATTATTAACCAATATGTAATAACGATATATAATAATGTTATATTAGATAATATTATATAATATATTATTATCTTATGTTATAATAGAATTTATAATATAATATAATTAAGATATATTATATATTATAATACAATTAACATATATTAGCTATTTAATAAAGTAGTGCTTCAAAATTATCCTATTTTTCTCATGATTATCCCAAAGTTGAGAATGAGGTAATTTTTGGAGGTTATGACAGTAAGTTTGTATAGAATTGGGATAATTTTGGGAAAAATGGAGATAATTATCCCAATCTCATTGCCCCCAATGAATAACATCTTAAAGTAAAATCTCAATCTCATTGATCCGATAAATATCACCATAAAGTAAACTCCCAAAAAGTATTTCACTTACCCCAAAATTACACCAACCAATAACCCCCCTAAGTTTTTTGTATAGATCGCTTCGGTGTCATTTGGTAACACGTTAAGGGAAGAAGGGCTGAGGGGAAAGATTAATTTAATTGACCTTTTATAATAGGTTTAAAAATAATTTAATTCTGTTTAAATTAGTAGTTACCATGAAGGGTTAAGTTTTTGTGTTTGACAAGTAAATGAAAGCTATTGAGGTTAGTTGTCATAAATATCTTAATCCCCCCCCCCCCCCCCCCCAAGTTTCACTTCTTCTTGTCGTAGAGAGTAACTCTTAACTCTACTTACTTTAGCATATTCATAAATATTATTCTCCAAGACACACGTCACACATCCATAAATATCCCCTTCTCGGTTGTGGTTGTCATTTGGCAAGAGGTTAACAGAGGATAGTTAAGAAGAAGGGTTGATTTAGTTAAGTCATTACTGAGGGTAAAATAAAAATAAAGCTCCATTTGGATTGGGTAGTTAAGGGGAATGGATATTTTTTTATGTTTAACAATTAAAGAAGTGTTAAACAGGTAAATCATACTAAGTTTTTAAGTATGCCTACTTTAACTTCATCAAGGTTCAAAAATTATGTTCTGACCCCTCCAAAGTGCAAGTACACAATAAATCAGTACTATACACATTAAATGTGTTTTTGGCAAACTTACAACATGCGTGCCGTAATTTTGCAATGCAAATTGGACAAATACAGCTAGTACGAGTTGAAGCATTAAAATATTAAGATAAGCACACCTAAACACAAATCGAGATTTTAAAACATTAAGTTTGCATAAAAGATTGCTCTTACATATTCCATATCTTTCAAATTACAATAAAAGTATTAAGTTGTCAGGAGCTTTATCCATTTTTTGATGCCCCTTAGATAGGGGTGTCCAAAAAGCCCGGGCCCGGTGTCCGGCCCGGTGTCCGGCCCGGGCCCGGCCCGGACGTGCCCGGACCCGGGCCCGGCCCGGGCCCGGAAACCCGGGCCAAAACCGGGTCCGGACCCGGGTCCGGGCCCGGTCTTTGGCGCCCGGTCCGGGCCCAGCCCGGGCCCGGAATAGTAATTTTTTTTTTAAATTTTTTATGTGCCATATATGTATATATATCTCTATAATATTTATATATGTAATATATGTATATATAATATATTTTTATATATGTATAAGTATATATATATATATGTATTAATATATAATTATATATAACTATGCTCTCTCTAGTCTCTTATATATGTATAATATATATATATTCTCTCTCTCTTAATATATATACAAGTATACTCTCTCTTATATATATATAATATATGTATAAGTATATATAAGTATACTTTCTCTTATATAAGTGTATATTAATATATATGTATAACTGTATAAGTATACTCTCTCTTGTATATGTATGTGTATACTCTCTATGTATAGGTATATATAAGTATATTCTCTCTTATATAAGTATATATGTATAAGTATACTCTCTCTTATATATGTATAATATATGTATGTATGTATACACACACACACATACTCTCTCTCATATATATATATGTACATATATTCTATACTCTCTCTCTCTCTCTCTCTCTCTCTCTCTCTCTCTCTCTCTCTCTCTTAGTATATAAGTATACTCTCTCTTATATATGTATAATGTATGTATAAGTATATACAAGTATACTCTCTCTTATATATGTATGAGTATATATAAATATACTTATATGTGTATATTATAGAATTAAAGTTATAAATATATAATTTATATTTTTATATATTTATGTATAATACAATTTGTTTATATAATTTCTATAAGTATTTACAATTTGTTTATGTATAATATATTTATATATGTGTGTATATATATGTATACATATACATATATTGAATTACATGAATACTTTGGGCTACTTAGTCTAGTGGTAAAATTTAGGAGTTTGGAGTGGAGGTTAGCGGTTCAAATCCTAGTCACAACATATATATTTAGGAGTCTTTGATTGGACCTTGGGCCTTGGGGCTCTTTGAATTCTACAATTATTTTTTATTTTGTTTGTTCCTATAAATTCTATAATTATTTTATATTATTTTAATTTCTATAACTTTTAATATTTGTAATTAAATAATTATAGTTGATTAATAATATGTTTTTATCAAAAATGTGTTTATTTTTTTGATTTAGATTTTTGTAAAAAGCGAAAAAATAAAAAAAATAAAAAAACAAAAAAACCGGGCCGGCCCGGTGTCCGGCCCGGTTTGGCCCGGGCCCGGGCCCGGGCCCGGCCCGGGGCAACCGGGCCCGGGTCCGGGTTTGGGTTTTGCCCGGCCCGGGCCCGGTTTTCCGGACCGGGCCGGGTCGGGCCGGCCCGGATGGACACCCCTACCCTTAGATCATGTTTGTCTTAATAAACCAAACACTACTTTAAAATAGTTTGAGCCATCATTTTGATCACATGTTTGTTTTTTAACGGGGTTAGTCACCTAGAACTTAAAATTAGAACTAGGATAATCTGTGGGATAAATTTTTAATGTGTTAGTCATATAGAACTAAATCCATAACAAAATTTTACAGTGTTAACCAAATAGAACTCTAACAAAACTATAATGGGGATAATATATGGTACAAATTTATCCCACTTTTTTAAATTTTTCTATACAAAAATTAGAGATCTATTTTCTCAAATTATTCCAAGTTTTAGCTTAGAACTAGGTGGTAAAAAACTAAAACTCATACTTATTTTGTTTTTTTTTTTTTTCTTTACTTCTTTTATATTATAGTTATCACCATCATTAGACCATTATTATAACAATAATTATCAATATCTTATAGTCTAACTAAAAGTTATGTAATATTTCTTGTAAGCAATTATCAATCAATAATAGTAAGTTTAAAATGCATAAATAATATTTATATTTTCAAAATGTATAAACATATATTTTATGATTATAAAAATTTATCCCACGTTTTTTATCAAAATATCTCGTTTCACAAAATTGTTCATATTTATCCCACAAAAATATTCCACTAACAAAAAATTATTTTATTTTAATAATTATCCCATTTTGCATGAAAAAGTCTCAATTGACTAACACCCCCTAAGGAGTAATTGATAATCCCCACAAACAACGCTAAATGAAACCCAACTCTATCCCTTTAAATAATCCATGTATTAAACATCTAAAAGCGATTAAGATTTTGAGACAAGATAGCTCCTATCCTTCTATTTTTTTTTTTTTTTCCGCAAAAGATCTATTATTACTTTTTTCCCGATGATTCTGTTTTCCCTTCGCTAGCAGTAAAACAAATAAAACCGTATCCTTTTACTAATATTATAAAACGAGGTGTAATGTTAAGATTTATATTTCAGACGATGAATGTTCAAACAAAAAAACATGTGCGTGGCTTTGGTTCCGGGTTCCTAGGTCGGTAGGATGATGAAAGTGCATCTCTAACTTAACAACTATGCGTATTATAAGTCACTACAATAAGAATTGTCACGGTCAAGCCACCATTCAGTTATTTTCTAATTTTCCAAGCAAGAACAAGTTGATAACCGTAGCAAGCGCATTAATACAATATTTGTTGACTAGAGGTTATAAATATCATCCGGTGAAGATTAGTCCCAACAGTTATTATTATTCCCGATAAATAAACACGCATCTAGATTATTTTATTGCCCGAAGATTCGCCCATATGAAGACAAATACACCTGTCCATCCGGTCCGGTCCAGAAATCCAGGCCCAGGCCGGGCAAAACCGGAGCCCAGACCCGAACCCGGGTACCCCGGGCCGGGCCGGTTTATTTTTAAAAAAAAATCTATTTAAAATTTAAATTATACAAAAAAAGACAAAAAATTAATAAAAAACAGTAATTTTATTAATCAATTAAAATAACATAAATTATAAAAAAAAATTCTTTATTAATAATTAATAAATTATTTATAAATATAAATTTATTTTGGAATTCATCGCATCATAATAGATAAGTACATCCCAACTAGGTTGGCACCTACTCACATATATCACTATCATTTGTAACTATTTTCAAAATAATTCTTTATAAATTTTAAGCTAAGATATAAAAATTACAATTTAATGAATATTATTTATTCTTTATATCTATCTGCTAGTCCTAATTCTTCAAATTTATCTTCAATTCCAGCCATCTGATCGATGTCTTGCATTCGCTTCTCTACCTCCACCAATATTGTAAGTACATCACTGTTTGTACAGTATACGGATCTAAGCATGTCTTATGGTCGTCGATCAAACGTCCTGCTGTGCTGAAGGCGGATTCCGAAGCTACCGTCGAAACATGCACTGTTAGTAAGTCACGAACCATGGTGGAAAGTATAAGTTATGAAACTAATCCATATACTTTCCACTATTGCAAAATATCTAAAGCATTTCCTTGACATTTAACTAAAGAAGCAGATAAATATTCATCTATTTCAGAAACCTCCAATGATAAAGATCCAAGTCCAGATCCACCAGTTAGCTCAGCTACCATTGCATACCTATCAAAACTTACACTTTTACCTCGGGATGAGCTCGAAGAAACCGAAGCTGTAGACTGTTGTGTACTACACCATGTCTAGCTGCATACTCATCATATAAGGTTTGAAAATAATTTCTAATAGCTAAATGATGAGTAGTAGCAGTAAGGGTGGTTCCATCATCTAAGTCTATAATCTGATTACCATACAAGGATTGTAGCAAACTTCGAAGGCCAATATCCTTCAAGCATGGATCAATAAGAACCCCCAAACAAAAAATATGAGGAATATGCCTAAATTACTTATTAAATTTTCTCTCCATTTGAAAAATCATAGATCCAAAAGTATCATCCATACGATATTTCCCAAATTTTTTTTGAATATTTAAAATTTGTAAAGCAGCTAAAGTAATGGTTGGATAATAACAACCAGATAATAACATTATAGCATCATAAAAAACTTGTAACATTTCATTTAAATTACATATAATTATCCATTCATGTTCAATTATTCTATAATTGCTACCAGAACTAGAACTAAAAGCATAATAATTTATAAAATCAGTTATAATGTCTTTATATTCTATTGCTACAGTTAACATTGCATAGGTGAAATTCCACCTATGGTCAACATCTTTTGGAATTAGTCTGGGCTTTATATTTTTTCTTTTACAAAATTATTTCCATCTTTTAAGTCTTTGTTCAGAAGCATTATGCATATAAGCAACTGTTCTAACCTTTTCTATCATGGGTTTAATTTCAGTAAATGTACTTTGAACAATCAAATTTAAAATATGACAGATACACCTAATATGAAAAAGATCACCATGACATGACAATGACAGAGTTGATCTGATAAAATCAACAGCTACATTGTTATTACTTGCATTATCTAGTGAAAGAGAAAATATTCTTTCTGAAATTTTT
>BQKN01000101.1:34359-73220 GCA_022839385.1 Asparagus kiusianus
CAGTGTGCTGTGATACATAAATATCCAGTTTGTGCTCTAGATGTCTAAATATCAGAAGTTAAAAAAAATTTACAGTTTAAATTTTTAAAATAAGAAATTGTTTTTCCTTGTTCCTCCTGATAAAATTTTAAAATATCACGTTGACAAGTTTGGCGAGAAATTTTTTTAAATGCAGGATAAAAACCATCTCTAAATATATCTCTAAATTCATCATCTTCTACTAATTTAAAAGGAAGGTTTTTAAGAATGATAAACCTGATTACGCATTTCCTGGCTTTGACAGCGTCATAGTTCCAACTACCGAGAATACCAGAAGAGGAGGATTGGGAAATCATATATTGTCGGATATCACCTTGAGGAGTCTGGCCTTTGTTGTGTTTATCTAAATGACGTTTGTGGTGGTTGGTGTCGCTCTTATGATGAGCTTGAAAAATCTTGCCGCACAACGGACACTTAGCCTTCTGGGTGAGGATCATACTGTGTTCATCATTGGTGACGTCGATCTTCTCGTAAAAATTCCACACATCGAATCTTGGCCTTTTAGGAGCTCTTGGTTCAGTTTCGTCGTCACCGGATTCGGGATTAGCATCGGTAGGAGTAGACCCAGTAGGAGGACTCATTTCAAGAGCGGAAGATAGGTTTTGCTCTTCATAATCAGATCCGGAAGTCATTTGATGAAAGGATTAGAAAGTATAAGAGAGTATAAGAGTATAAGAGAGAAGTAGATGAGTTTTGGTGTGAAGAAAACAAATAAAACCCCCCCTCTATTTATAGAGCCAGCCCCCTAAATAAATGACCAAAATAACCTCACAAAATAGCCGTTTTTTGACCATTTTTGGGAACAAAACGGTCAAAATGCCGTTTTTGGCTGTTATGACCGGGCCGGGCCGGCCCGACCATTTTTGGCCACAACGGTCACTTTCGTGACCATTGTGGCCGGGTCGGGCCGGGTTGGCCCTGCCCGGCCTGGCCGTTTTGGCCACAATGGTCACTCTCGTGACCGTTGTGGCCGGGCCGGGTCGGCCTAGGCCAGCCCGGCCCGGCCTATTTTGGCAACGATCACCATAGGTGACCGTTGTCACCGGGCCAGGCTCTGGGCCCGGGCTGCCTGGCCCGGATTTTTGCCCAGCGCCGGCGTTGTTCCAGGCCGGGCCGGGCGCCGCTGAGGCAGCCCGTACCCGGACCCGGAACTCCGAGCCGTGGCCCAGCCGGACCCGGACCAACGGGTTTTTTGGACAGGCCTAAAGACAAATATTAAATGACATTAAAATAGTTTCAGGATAACACAGTTTCAGAATTATAGTATGGGAGATATAGTATACCCTAGTCCGATCCGAGGATAAAAAGCAAAGGCGGCCTTATAAGCTTCAATCAAAAGCTAATAAAGAAATGTTTTTGGACCCAAATCTATGATACCTACCATACATAAAGAGCTTTTGAACCGTTAATATTTGTTAAAATTTCCATTAGAAATATCCAGCTTTATTTTAAGGGGTTTTTGCTTTTAGACCCATTTGTTTACTCCTGTTTATCTTTAAACTCAAGTACTATTATTTCTATCTTTAAGCCCAATTCACATTTTGTATTTATCTTTAAACCCAATCTCCAAAATATAAAAACAATTGGTGAAAATATAGTATTTTGAAGATTAGGTTTAAAGATAAATACAAAATATAAATTGGGCTTAAAGATAGAAATAATAGTACTTGAGTTTAAAGATAAATGGGAGTAAACAAATGGGTCTAAAAGCAAAAACCCCTTAACAAATTAACAAATAATATTAGGTAAAGGTCTAAAATTATAATTAAGATACAGTTGAAAAAAAAATTCCATTATTATTAAGATACAATTGAAAAAAAAAATTGGTTGATTTAATAGCAAATTTAACAAATAATATTAGGTAAAGGTCTAAAATTAGCATGTAATTATCGTAGATAAATATTTGGGTAAAAATTTGCATATTTGCATGATTGATGATAGTAAAATGCAAATTATAAATTTTTTTTGTATTTATTTGTTCTGAAATACAACTTTTGATATTTAATTGTCGAAACAGGGAACTTTGTGGCATTTAGGTGCAATTTAGCCTTTGTTAGAGCAGACATGTTCTCTCTTCTTTGATAGCCTAGGACACTGTTTGGCAACAAGAGATTGTGTCTTATTGACTTGGCCAATAAGCTAGTAGAGCTGTTTTGTGACAAAAAATAAAAGGAGATTATTTTGGAGATTGTGTCTTTTGCAAGTCGCTTTTGGAAAGCTACCTCAAGTAGCATTTGTCTTTGGGAAGGAGCTGCTAATTTTTTTCTTCCGTTTTTGCCCCTAATAATTATAATTTTATATCAATAATATTGCATGTCCTTTTTAGTTATTTAACAAATTTAAGCTAGCGGTACAGCTACTTTTGCCAAACAGCTCTAGTCAATTAGCTAGCTACACAGCTATCAGCTTTCAGCTATAATTTCACAGCTTTCAGCTAGCTTAACAGCTTTCAGCTATAATCTCACAGCTTTTAGCTAGTTTTGCCAAACAGAGCCTAGATATGTTTTTTTCCGCACAAATATCTCGCCTCATCCTTGCAACTAGAGGTGTTTCTTGTGGCCCCACTTTTTTCCCTTCTAAAATGTTAACCCTTCAAAAAATGACAGTGTTTGAGTGGTTTAGGGATCTCAATTGCTTATTAGTGATTAACAAAAGTTCTTATCCATAAATTAGTGTTTGGCACGTCACTGAAGTGTTGAAATATTTTAACCCCTCCATTAAACTTTTGCCAAACATAACAATAGTTTTTAACAATAGGATATTTTATAGTCGCAACTCTCTTGTTTTTTTTTTTCATTGAATTACTTGGAACATTTAAAATATTAAAAACTGTTATGATAGCTTCAAATTTTTTTAACATTAATAATTCATTACTTGTACAGCGTGATAGATTTTACTTTCAAGGGCATAGAGAGGGAGAAGGGAGAAGAATGAGAGAGCAAAAATGTATTGTAGATAAATGCGAATCTATACTATTATGTTAAAAACTCGATGGAGATGCTCAAAAGTTTGAAGGACATTTTCCGTCCCAATAGAAATATAAAGGGTATAATAGTAATTTTGAGGTTGGCTTTTTAATGAAGAGTTAAAAAATGAGCAAAGTTCTCCCTCTATATATATATATATATAAACACACACCTTTCGGAGAACCACACAATAAAAAAAACAATGTGATACAATGTAAAATAGGATGTGATCTGTTTCGAATAAGAGACTTATTTAATATTTATATCGTATACAATCAAAAATAAGTTTTTAAGAACTAAAAGACTATGCTTTGCATAATTATGTTAATACATATATAATGATTCAGTGAATTTCTTATGTATAATAATTTTGGTTGCTTCTACCTAAAATCAGTATTACCCTCATGTTGCAACTGAAAATCTAAAAAGATTAGAAAATAAATGAAATAAAATTATTTTATTTAGATCTACTATTGGCCAATAAAAATATCATATAAATTTTAAGCTCAACTACAGTACCTATCAAACTAAATTGAACAGTTATACATTCTTAGATGCATGAAAGGTATTACATATTCTTTTCATACATTCTTATTGTTGTTGATCATATACATTATGCATGCATGATTAATAATCATGCATTAAATAATCATAAAATGCTTAAGATGCAGGATTAATATTTGTTAGAATAGAAATCCAATGTTACATGTGTTGAATATCATGTCTCCATAATATTATTTTGATGATAATAATTTATACTATGTGTGTTATACAAATGCGATAACATTTATATGCAGATTTCAATATCAAATATGAACAAGTATAAAATGAGTTCAAGGCATTATGAAGTAAAGAAGATGAAGAACATACACGTCAATGTAATTGTGTTTACATTTTTTCTTTACTTAGAAATATTGTACAAGCCTTGATCACTCACACATACACACATATAGAAATTAGAACACACTAACACATGTTTAGTGTGTTGGTTAACTATAGAAATTCCCTATGTTAACCATTAGAGTTTATAGTTAATAATTGAGTGTCAAAACATTTAATTCATTTTATTTTTAACCCTTAGTAGTCGACCAATTAGAATAGTTGTCGACTACTCAAGCCTATGACAGAAATATAAGTTTCTGTCGGTCTACAGTATAGTCGACTAATTAGAATAGTAGTCAACTACTCTGAGTTAAAATCTGAAAATCAGCTTTCTGGCGATTACAGTGTAGCTGACTACTTTCCTTAATAGTCGACTACTTAAACAGATTTTACATATTTACAGTTTCCAAGCCTTTTGGATTTTTATAAATCAAACCCAAAACCCAATACCCGTTTCACTTAAGTAAAATTCATCTCAACCATATATTTTTGACTAATCCTAGGGTTTCATCTGTTTTGGTAATTTCTCAACTTGATCTTTTTTATCTTTTGGTATATTTCTGATTCATCATGTCTAGAGCTAAGAAAGCTAAGCAAGTTTATACTAATATTAATGATGAAATCATCATATGTTTAAAAAGTCCTGATTTACTTGAAGAATTTAACAAAATATCCACATTTGAAGTTCTTCTAGGACGATTTGTGAAATTTGATGATTTTATCCCATGGAATTTTGGATCATATTTTGAAAATATAGGGTTGCTTGAATTATTCTCTGCTGAAAATAGAAAACCCACATATCTTTTTCTTGTTCAACTGTTCTATACTAATATAGAACGTGTAGGAACTATCAGTGGAACTGAAAAGATTAAAACTCTTATCAAAGGAATTAAAATTGAATTGACTACTAAGTCAATTGGAAAAACTTTTAATATTTCTTTTCAAGGAGTCTCCTTAGGTCAATTAGAATGAATGATTCAGATTTATTATCCAATCATATATTTCTTCCTGGTTATAGCAAACCTTTAAATAATTCAAACAAGCTTCGTCCAATTCCTCGTTTCATTGCCCGAATCTTAGCCTATAACTTGTTTCTAAAAACTGGGAGTTTCCATTTCATTTCCCTAGACTTAGCAAAAGTATTATATGTTATAATGGAAAATATCCAAGTTAATTGGGCTAAAGTTTATTATGACAATCTTCTGACAATACAAAAGGATTTCTTCCTTATTGTGCCTTTTTAACCAAAATCTTTGACAAATTTCATGTGGATCTTGAGTCTGAAAATTATGTCGTTCATTCCATTGAATTTTTCGATTCAAATGTCCTAACTAAGATGAAATTAACAAATTTTGAAATTCATGATCAAAATCCTCAAGATGAACCTCACCCTCCTCAAGAAGAAATTCCACACGATATCCCACAATCTTCAACTCAAGCAGGTCATTCTATTAGTCAACAACCACCACAAATGCACTCAGAACCCTCTTGTTTCTCGGATGTGCAATATAACACCTTGTCCGCACACATCCTTGAATTAGAGACTAGTCAGCGAGCTCTTTATTCCCAGAATTGTTACATCATCAGTAATCAGGAGGAGTTAATGAAGAAATTTGATAACTTGGACATGAAGCTTAGTGCATTCTTCCAATGACATCAGCCTCCTCCAGCACCTTAAAAGATCATGCATGCATCATTTAGTATTTGGTTGAACTTTATGTTTGTTATCAAAACAATTATGTATTATTTTGGTATGTTTAAGTTTGATTGTCAAAAACTATGTCGTAGTTATTGGTTTTTAAGACATATGTAATTTGTGTGCTACTATGTTTCTTATTTGACTACATTTTAAGTTATTGTTATGGTGCTTATTTAGTTAATTGATGTGCTATATATTTTAAATAGATTATGGTGATGAACATTGTGGAGCTTTAGGTTTTTATGGTAAGTCTTTGCCTACCTATTTGGATTGGTGAAGTTATGGACTATGTTCATAATTTGCATGATTTGTTTGAAGTATTAGCCCATTTTGAAGAAATTATGGCATGTTTAGCATAATTATTTATTTCTTTTTGTTAATGACAAAGGGGGAGAAATGATATAAATGTTATAAACCCATGTTAATGTTATAGACTCTAATATGCATTTATGCAGGGGGAGTAAGTATATTTGTTTCAAATGTTCTAATTTTTTTTAGAATATACTTACATATGCATAAATTGTTTGTCATCATCAAAAAGGAGAAGAATGTTGAATAACATGTCTCCACGATATTATTTTGATGATAACAATTTATACTATATGTGTTATACAAATGCACTAACATTTATATGCAGATTTCAATATCAAACATGAACAAGTGCAAAATGAGTTCAAGGAATTATGAAGTAAAGAAGATGAATAACATACACGTTAATGTAATTGTTTTTACATTTTTTTCTTTACTTAGAAATATTGTACAAGCCTTGATCACTCACACATACACACACATAGAAATTAGAATACACTAACACATGCTTACTGTGTTGGTTAACTATAGAAATACCCTATGTTAACCATTAGAGTTTATAGTTAATAATTGAGTGTCAAAACATTTAATTCATTTTATTTTTAACCCTTAGTAGTCGACCAATTAGAATAGTAGTCGACTACTCAAGCCTATGATAGAAATATAAGTTTATGTCGGTTTATAGTATAGTCGACTAATTAGAATAGTAGTCGACTACTCAAGCTTATGACTGAAATATAAGTTTCTGTTAATTCACAGTGTAGTCGACTAATCGACTTTGTAGTCGACTACTGTAGGCGAAATATGTTTTTCAAGTTTCTGTCAAATTTCTGTCTGATTACAATATAGTCGACTACTAAAAAATTTTCTGACTTCACAGACTCTGTTTAGACTCAGTGTAGTCGACTACTATGACTTGTAGTTGACTACAGATATAGTTTTTCTAGAATTCAGAATTTGAATTAGTGGCAGTTTTTAGCCGTTTTTTTAAACATTTTTAAAGTTTAAAAATTTATCTTTTCAAGCACTATAAAAAGGTTATTGTTCAGAAAAATGCATGTTGTTGATATACACATAAGCTTTGATCTTTGTGCATTTTTTAAGAGTTAAAAAATTTAGATTTTGCTAAAAAGATTGTTTCTGAAATTGCCTTTGATCCTCAATCAAAATACATATTTAGGTAATTTTCAGAGGTTAAAATTATTCCTAAGCCACTGCTACACAATACTACAAATCAAGGCTTATAGGAATTGAGTTGTTTTGATTCAAAGAAAGTTCTCTCGGTTTGAGAGATGTTGATCTCTTGGTTTAGAGATTGAGGTGTAATTGATAATGTGTTGTCAATTGGTGTTGCAATTTGCAGGGACTTGCAAATTGGTCAGATTTGATTTTAATTTTGTACTTGATTCAAAATTATAGTGAAATCTCAAGTGGGATTTGCTCGGGGACTGAATGTATACCGGATTGGTGGAACCAGTATAAAATCCCTTGTTTGTGATTGTGATTTTCTGAGATTATTGTTATTCTTTATTGCAATTTATTATTTACTTTGCACAAATTTTAAAAGAGTACTATTCACCCTCATTCTAGTGTATCTATTTCAGATCCTACAACATGCACATGCTAACATGCTTGTAAAATTTTTAAAGAGCCTAAGTGTGTGAAAACGTATCAATAAGCCAGATGAGGGAAAAAGAAACATACATGACTAATCCGGCTATTTTCTACTTTCTATTGAAATGCAAATATACTTCGAATTTTATGGTATCCTCGTTAAATTTTTAATATAATAACACACATGACTAATCCGCCTATTTTCTACGTAATATATACATCATTTTTTTTAAAGAGGAACATGAATATTCTCGGTCACCAAATACCAAATTAGTGAAGTGACCTTCACTCATCTAACAAGTGACTAATCAAAGGAGGACTATCTTCAAGTGATTATTTTTAAATATCCGAATGAGAAATGACCATTTTACTATTAGAACAATTTTCATTCTTGGTATCAAGGATGCTAATTTTTTACTTTTTATGTATATATGATTTTAGTTAAAAAAATCCGTAGCTTCGTTTTTTATTGATTTCGAGTTCCATTGCTACCATTCACTACTTACATAAAAATTCACACAGGTTTTCAATAATTAGATTTTATACATGTCCATTGCATGTGGTTAAATACTATGATTAAGTATTTTTAACTTATATTTTAACTAAAATATTTTCCTCGGTTTCACTTTAATGGTTTGTGCTCACTTTTGTCTCTAAACTTTTATATCACGATTTTTTATGTTTGTTTAAATGTGTTACACTAAATTAAAATTTTCATGTTGATGAATTAACACAAAAAATATATTTTAAAGTTAATTTGAATTTTTATATTATTTTGACTGACATAAAACCAAGCTTTACTTGAGAAAGTACAGTGTTGCAAAAGTAAAAATATTAAAATTGTGTTCGGTGAATATTTAAAATCAAAAAGGAAAAATAATTGATTAAAACTATGCTAAAACTGGTATGAGTTGCCGTGCGAGCACCTTTGATCGCGGAATTATCAAATGTGGGTCGAGGAGAAAATAATAAGAATCACAAGAACATTTCAGTTGTAGTGAAGGAAAATATATTCTCTAAATTATGAGAATAAAAATAGTTTTACAATCTCTCACAATCTTACTAGAATTGAAGAACAATCTCTCCCAATTCCCCCGTACAATCTAATCTCCTCTGATTGTTTTAAAACCCTAAAACAATTCCTTTTATATGTGGAACAACGTGGATGGCAAAGTGGTAAATAACCAAGCCCAAACCCCACAGGAATTCGCGCAAACAGAATCCCAAACGCACTAGAAAACCATCGATGAGTCGACTCGTGACTGTAATGAGTCGACTCACCCGAAAGCCGAACAAACCCCAAAATCAGTTACGAGTCGACTCGTAACTGAGATGAGTCGACTCATGACATATGGGTCGACTCGTAAACCGATGAGGCGACTGGTCAGAAACTTTTGACAAAACGGCCGGGTTTCGTGAGTCGACTCATGACAGTCATGAGTCGACTCAACCTGATGAGTCGACTCATGGACATGTATGAGTCGACTCACGAGCTGAAAACTGGATTCTTCGAATCTGCTGCTCGTCGTCTCGTTCCACGCTTCCACCCGCGTTCCACTGTGTTGTTTCACACCCCTTATTCTCATGCTATCATGAGAATCATCTATCCTCAAGCTCCCATGAGGATCGCTAAGTTCCGAAGAGAAGATACACCCGTATCAAAAACGATACAAAAAAGAATACTAAGTTTGTTCCTAATCATTGATAGACTTCATAAAAAAATATAAATTAAAGCTTAGTGCTAACTATAGTATGCTTTTATCTATTTACACTTTAAAAGAGGGAGTTCATGAAAAACTTTACCCTCCCCAAAATAGCCTTCCACCAAATTTAATTACCAACATATCCTGAATTCATAAAAACTACTTTACCCTTTTATCGGTTACGCTTATATTCCTCCTCCTTTCAATTCATCGATCGATTACGAACACTCCTCCGATCTTCTCAATTCACCAGTTCATCCGTTACCCTTCTTCTCCGCCCATCTTCTCAGTTCTTCCGTTACGCCGTCCCATGTTCTTAAGCCATCAATCTCCAAAGATGATTGTTATTGCTCTAATCATCAACGCTGCGCCTCCGCACCTCCTCATTTGTCAGAATTGTGGCATCGGTTAGAATGATTTTACTTTTTTCCTCTTCATTTAATTTTGTTCTAATTAGCCATCATCTCATTTTGTTCTAATTCCATAATAGGTCAAGGATTATCCGAATTAGGGCTTGCTTTAAGTCTTCATCTTGCTCCTTTGTCAGTTTCATCAGGTAAAAATTCAATTGTTATATTTTTTTTAACAACTATGACTTCGGGTATAGTATGTGATATTAAGACTTGTAATGTTATTTCCCTCATCCGTGATGCTGTTGTTTTTTCCCCATATCTGTCCGGTAAATATTCCTTGCAGGGTTTGTCTTCTGAATTTTTTTCTCCTATAATGTTTTTCTCAGCTTTATTCCTAGATTAGGTGGGTACGATGAGGAAATGAAATTATTCATATATGAGTTTCATTGAACTATGAGCAGCAGTACAAGTCCTTTTCATTCTGAGTGCCCATTGTTTTCATATTTTATTTTTTAACAACTATGAATACGGGAACAACTATATGCTGTTGAGACTTATATGTCATGTCCCTCATGCATGATCTTTTTTTCCCTTCTGTTTTTTTTTCAATTCCGTCCATTAATTAATTGTTGTATATGCATTGAACTTCAGAAGTTTGGTTTCATCTTTTGAAATTTTTGTTTTCATAAATTTTCTCAAATTTACCTTTGCTTTGATTTCATTTGTGTTCGAAATGTTCGTTTAGTGCTTATAACTTTGAGAATAAAAATCACACTATTAAGACTTATGATCTGATGACCCTCAAGCATGTCTTGTTTCCAATATGTGTTGAATTTGCATTGAGCCTCAGATGCAAGGGTGTTTGTGTTCTGCACTTTTTTCTTTTCCATTTTCCTAAAATGGTTTTCTCAGCTTTGCTATTGCTTTTATATTTCCTTTTTCTTCCTTTTTCTTGTGTTTTTCTCACGTGTAGAGCTAGATGCTTTTTTGCTTTTAACAAATAAGCATTTGTTGGGTTAACAAACGCCAGTGCATTTTATCATAATTTCAAGTGTATCTAAATTTAGGATATGTAAATTATGTAGAATCATTATTAATTCAATAGCTTAACCAATTTTACTACAGTCATATTTAAGAATTCTAATTGATGGAATTTTCAGGTTGGTTGATGTACACATGTTACTGACAAATCACTTCTTATTATCCTTGCAGGTTAATCATATATACTACCAATTTTTACTAAAGCCGCCCCCAGACCATATTTTATCTGTTATTATGATTAAGCTTATTCTTCCTACCCAATTTGTTCTCAAATTCTGAAATGAACTGTAACTTTTCATCATTTTTTAACCTCAAGAATGAATTATGTACATGCACACATAGCGTGCACAAGAAATATATTCCTCATTAATAGTATTTTGGTGAATTTCTAATAAGCCTCCTATGTTTAGTAACATCTTTTTAAAACAATGTGTGAAATGATGTGCACTTTTGTAATACATTTTTACGTCTAGATTAAATAATTTAACATTTTTTCATATTAATGCAGATATTCTACTTGGTTGGATTTGCCTTGTTTTTCTTGAAAACATTTCTAAAGTTGTCGGTGATTCAGGTGAGTGAAGCAACTTTCTTCTCTTTTCTCTTTATTTTATTTTCCCTTTTCAAGAGGCCTCTCTGTTTCTGGCTTAAAAGGTTTTTTGTCGAGTTGGTAATTTATATCCAATTGCATTCCATGTTGGTTTTTCTGAGTTTTCATTAATCTGTAGCAGAAAGAGGATGCAGGTATCAGAGTGTGCATTAGTTTCAAACAAAAAAGAAATTAATTGAAGGATGTGGTTCAAAATTTTAACCAAAAAAGAAAATGAAAAAAAGGGGGAGAAAGAATGGGGGAGAAAAAAAGAGCTGCAGTCATAACTTCTTTTGAGCATTGACTGGGTTAATTAAGTCAAGATGCTCCTACTTCTCTTGTTTTACAAGCCAGTCAATATAGACACTCCTGTTCTAACAAAATAGACCATTTTACGTTACGCATTACGATCAAGACAAATAGAATTTTGAATAAAAAATTAATACTAAGGTTGATGTCATCCAAGAGAAAAAATTAGTGGTTCTTATTTGGTTAGAAAGATTTGGACGCCGTATTGCTGTCAGGAGTAGAGGATTTGGTAACCTCAACTGTTCTAAGCATAATTACGTTTTAACAGGTATCCAATCTTATTCCGTAAGATGACATACTCTCACACACAATGCTCCATTATCTGTTGTGATTTTTAAGCTTTAGAAATATGGAGAACAAGCCCACATGATAGTAAAAAAAATCTACAAGACATGTACCTTCTTAATTATTTGTTTATCAAGATTCGGATGTCGTACTATTACTGTCAAGAGCAAAGGAGCTGTTAAGCTCAACTATTCTGGCATAATTACATGCATGTCAACAGGTATCCAATCTATTTCATAAGATGACATGCTTAAACACAATGCTCTATTATCTATATGTGAGGAATTTTTATCTGTGATGATATGGCCTGCATCTGCAAATGAGAGCTCTATTAATAATGTGTATTTAGGTCATGCTATGCAACAAAATAGTTTTGAGACCATAGTGGTGCATTATTGCATTATAGCCCACAAATGGACATGATAAGCAACTCCCTAGAAATCTATAAGAAATCAAGGCACATGAATTTATTCTGTTGATGTTTGTGATAAGCTGCTTAATTCGTTGCTATGATTTTCCCAACATTCTATTAAAACATAGCCATTTTTATTTATGCAAGAATTTTCTTTAATGTTCTCAAGTTTCTTTCTTCATGGCTTATAATGGAGATTATCTGAAATCATATTGACATAAATATGTTAACATGGAATAAAAGCAATGTATTTTGTATTGGTTTCATATGGATTACCTCTAATGAAGTTTTGTCATTTGAGGAAAAAAAAGCTTTCTGCAATTCTCTTGGTGAAAGTCCTTTCCTGTAATTTGCTATTACTAGCTTCTACAAACAATTTAAGGAATGCTATAGGGGTTTATTTTTATTTTTATTTTTTCCTATTCTATGTCTGTTTTGAGTAAGAAAAATTTCAGAAGGATACTGAGAATATACATTACATTTAGTTCAATTCTCGAGGCCATCTTCCACATGTCTTCAGAGATAGCTGCTTTTTATGGTCTGTTTGTTATTTTTAGATTTGCTGGGTACCATGAGGAAATGAAATTATTCCATGAGTTTTTCTGAACTGTGAGCGATATTTCAAGGCCTTTTCATTCTAAGTGTCCATAGAGTATGTATTTTTTTATGTTTGATTTTTTTTAAACAACTATGACTTCGGGAATAGTATGTGATATTGAGACTTGTAATGTTATTTCCCTCATCTGTGATGCTGTTGTTTTTTCCCCATATCTGTCCGGTAAATATTCCTTGCAGAGTTTGTCTTCTGAATTTTTTTCTCCTATAATGTTTTTCTCATCTTTATTCCTAGATTAGGTGGGTACGATGAGGAAATGAAATTATTCATATATGAGTTTCGCTGAACTATGAGCAGCAGTTCAAGTCCTTTTCATTCTGAGTACCCATTGTTTTCATATTTTATTTTTTAACAACTATGAATACGGGAACAACTATATGCTGTTGAGACTTATATGCCATGTCCCTCATGCATGATCTTTTTTCCCTTCTGTTTTTTTTTTCAATTCCGTCCATTAATTAATTGTTGTATATGCATTGAACTTCAGAAGTTTGGTTTCATCTTTTGAAATTTTTGTTTTCATAAATTTTCTCAAATTTACCTTTGCTTTGATTTTATTTGTGTTTGAAATTTTCGTTTAGTGCTTATAACTTTGAGAATGAAAATCACACTATTAAGACTTATGATCTGATGACCCTCAAGCATGTCTTGTTTCTAATATGTGTTTTGCATTTGCATTGAGCCTCAGAAGCAAGGGTGTTTGTGTTCTGCACTTTTTTCTTTTCCATTTTCCTAAAATGGTTTTCTCAGCTTTGCTATTGCTTTTATATTTCCTTTTTCTTCCTTTTTCTTGTGATTTTCTCTCGTG
Source organism: Asparagus kiusianus (assembly GCA_022839385.1). Taxonomy (NCBI): domain Eukaryota; kingdom Viridiplantae; phylum Streptophyta; class Magnoliopsida; order Asparagales; family Asparagaceae; genus Asparagus; species Asparagus kiusianus. The sequence goes on from BQKN01000101.1 coordinate 47,985, forward strand.
TAGAGCTAGATGCTTTTTTTGCTTTTAACATGATTTATAAACATATGCTCATATTTGTTTGATAACTATTGCATGCTTTGATTGTTATTGCATTTATTAGCTTAAATTTAACATTCAATTGTGTGAATCTAAATACATATTCAGAGAATAGTTCACTTTATTACTTTAAATTTGCATGTTAACTATTTTTTACTTATCTATACTGCACACAAACTATTGTTAATGAGTCCTTTGCAAGAAATCTGATGACCAAGCACAGCTTCCTGAACCTGTTGAGAGGAAACAATAGCTTTCTATAGAGAAGGTAGCTAATTTTACAAAATTGTTATTCTAATTTATTTCTTTTAATAGTCCAAATTTATTTGTATATGTTTTATGACATGGCCAAGTTCTCAGTGTTCTTAAAAGAATAATCAATGAAGATTGCCTACTACTAGGTTTCAAACTGAAAGATGATCGTCCGGATTGGATAATATTACGACTTCTTCCTATTCAACCATCTACTGTAAGACCATCTGTTATGATTGGCAGCTCTGCTAGAAGTGAGGTAAGTTTGTTCTGTTTCATAAAATGATGGATAACCTGTATAGCGTTACAAAAGCATTGCATCACATTTCTTTTTCCTTTTTACTACAAACTATTCATGCTTGAAGAAATATATCTTGATCACGAAATTGTTGTCCAAACTATTCTTGTACATGAAAAATCCATTCGCCAACCCTTTTTCTTGGACATATTTCTATAGTATAAATTCGACTCATACGAATCATATGTCAATTAATACCTTTTTCTCTCGCTTAATCAAACTTGCTGAGAATAGCAAGCAACTCGGATTATATATGATTACCTTGTTTATTTAAAAATTAGCAAGAAGAATCCTTGAGCTGTAAATTAATAATATATTTGGTTGAAATTTTTGGTTTTCATTTGATCATGTAATTGTTGTCCAAGCCACATTCCATTCTATTCAATATGTTAGCTAACCCTTTTCTTGGCCACACTTCATTAGTGTAAATTCGACTACATGTGAATAAAAAATGACAATTCAATACCTTTTTCCCACAAAGCTCCGTTGTAATTTTCTATTACTGACTCAAATTTCAATACAATATAGTAATCTGAGTATCAACTTGGATTATGATTACCTTTGTTTCTTTAAAAATAATGAGAAGAACAATACGGACATAATTTCGTGAGTTTTTGGCCATCATTCGAAATAGCAGTTTTGTTCTATTCACTAAACATTATTCAAGCTCAAATATGAGTATCCATTTGCTTATCCTTGTTCTTGGACATATTTCAATAGTGTAAGTTCGACTACATATGAACCAAACATGACAATTTAATGCCTTTTTTATATATGAAATGTGGTTGTAATTTTCTTTTGATTGCCACAAGTCAACTGATCAAACAAATCTCAAAATTTTCTACCTCTGAATTTGAGAAACTTGCATTTTGACATTTATTAGGCTTCATCAAGTTCTAAATCATGCTCCTAATCATCACAACCCCATATGCACTCAAAAATCATTATGACCCACATAATTTTACAGATCATGAAACTTCATGTAATACTACAAAATTCACTGAATTTTCCAGAGGTTCATGTAATTTCTAGGAAGTTTCACTACGAATACTCGATCTGTCTGAATCTAATGCTTCGATGTTTCACTGACAGACTCTCTCTCTCTCGCTTGCAGTTCCTCGGAGTCATGACTACGATCATCATTCCGGCTACCTGACGTATAACCCGTCCTCTCTTTGGCGGCAAACGCTTCCCTTCATTCTTAGGCTTGTGGGTATCAGCTCTCACTACTGTTGATTTTTCTATAATGCACATTGATGATGTTTTGTTATGTGTAGCCCTACAGAGTCACAGGAGTTTTTTGGAGAGGGCTTGTGTTTGAAGCAGATGGAAATGAAATGAATGGTTTTATAGGCAATCAACACCGGAATAAAACATACAACTAAGTATGAATTGAAGTATAAGACAGTAATCTGAATATCAACTTGGATTATGATTGCCCTCTTTAAAAAATAGTTGCTAATCTGTGTCTAAGCGAATCAACATGGAAATTTTTCATAAACTGAGTTCTTTGTTAGTCTATTTGTTCCCTAAAAGTCTGCTTAGTACTTCTACTGAGAACGCTCTTGCTTTTTTAGTGTGCGATGAGAAGTTCTTTTCTGAATTGTCAAGGGAGGCTTCGTAACATAACCTCATGTATATATAGTGGTACAATTTTATAGGAAACATATTGTTTTATATGATTAGTACATGATTTTATACGAGAACACTCCAGTTCTTTTCTAATAATTTTTAACTTTGATTTTCGAACTCTCCTGTTTGTTTGCGTTAATAAATAAATTAAATATCCTCCAACTTCTCCTTCACGATTTACTTTCTCTATTCTCCCTCTCCCTCAACTGCTGGAAGTATCATGCTTTTAGATGTTAAGGGGCAAATAGATTAATGCTTCAGTATTAGAGTTCTATTTTATTTTCTGAATTACATGGTTCCTATCTTATTTAATACTTCACTTGAGATTGACTGCTTCTTGCTATATTTCATTTGTAGTTATTAGTTTTTGACGTTTATTTGTTCTTTTAACCAGTGTCAACATGACGAGCTCGAGGCAAAATTTTTTGAGGTAAGAGCAGCACTTGAAGCGAAATACTAGAAGCTTTATGAACCATTATACACAAAGGTACTACATTTCCTCATGGTTGCATGGTAATTTACATGACCATTATATTTCTTTATTTGGAAGCATTATTGAATGCTTTATGAAGTTCCACGTATTAGCTTCTTGCATTATTTGTCTGAATGCTTGGCTGCTAAAGCATTGGACAACCAAGATATTTTATAATCACAACATATCAATGTCCGTGGCCTTCTCTTAATTTAGTCTTTCCCTGGGATCGGTGCAAATTTAGTTTAACCCTTCATTTGTATGTGTATAGATACTCCATTTGGTTTTTTTTTGTTACCTCTCCTTTTGTTGATGTTTGTTTGCTGGTAGGGGTTTTTCTACGATGAGAGGTGCCCAATCTAAAGCCTGCATCGATTCGGCGCATATCTTGAAACTTTTTCATTTCTTCACTACAGGTACAAATTTAGTTTAACCCATCATTTGTATGTGTATAGATACTCCATTTGGTTTTTTGTTACCTCTCCTTTTGTTTATGTTTGTTTGCTGGCAGGGGTTTTTCTATAGGGAGAGGTGCCCAATCTAAAGCATGCATCGATTCGGCTATGCCCTCACATTGTCAGGGATTGGTTTTACGGTGAAGATAAGGAACATGACATTGAAGTGATTGTTCCAGGATTGTCTGATTGTGGCCAGCTCCGGTCTAAGGGGGCAAGGAGCTGCCTATAGAGTTGTAGGAGAGCTGAGGAGAAGGATGAGGCAAGATGTGAGGTTTTTCCTAATAAACTCACTATTTTTTTGAAAGACAACTTTCCTTTTGGTTTTCTTGCTGAAAGATATGATTAGGAAAGTCTCCAAATCAGTTCATGTTTTATCACTTTGTATTTTAAGCATATGTTGTGAATAATATGGGATACCCAAATAATATGAGAGATTGGTTCTTTAAGTTCTTGCAATTGCTTTTTTTGTTTCCATCTCACTTACTCAGACATCCTTACAAGATTAAGAGCATGTGCTCGATATCTCAGTTTCTGCCCTTGCGTGTTCATGCTAAAAGACATGGTGAGTCTTCTGAATAAAGCTTTCTGGTGAGTCTTCTGATAGCTACTCTAAGAAGAATCTCAGGATGGAGTCACACTAGAAAGGTGTCTCTGCGATCAGTAGCAGCTGTCAGGCAAAACTTGGGTGTTAGTGCCTTTACTGCTTCTTTGTAGATAGCTGTATCGTCTGTATATGAAAAGATTGACAAGTGCTGACTCAAGATGGTAGCTGACTTAAGAAGCAAGACGGTTGTTAGAGGTGATGTATTTTGGCTGGCTGGATTATCAGGTTCCATGCTGTCTAAACATGCATTGTGGTCCTTGTTTTTCTCTCGGCAGAGAACATTTTGCAAGGGGGATAGGTCACTCCCCTTAGTGGCAACAATTTATACATCATACAAATAGTAGAAGCAATGTAAAAGAAACTCAAATTGGGCAACATTTTTATCAAATGAGGATTAGTTACAGATATAATGTGCTTCTCTTTTCCTCTCTCTTTTACATGCACGCACGGCACACAAACATGTTCGTAGTTTTATGTGGATACTTCTTGAATCACGACTATGCTGGTTTTAGGAAAATTGAGGAAGTGACTGCTTAATCTTAATAGTTTTGAAAGAAAAACTGATTTTAATTTTCATACTTGTCTCTATGCTGGGATAAAAATCTAGGTGCAGGCTAAAAAGAACTCTTGTACCTCCTAGCTTGTTATGAGGGGGTTTAATAGCGAAACTTTACAATGTAGGTGGAACCATTATGTTCCCTATATTGTTCTTTGTAAATAGTGTGGTTCTTGTTTATCCATGCATTGATTTCCAACTTCTTCATGAAAATTGTCATCAATGATCGATTAATGTTTTTAATGGATCTGGGTTCTCCAAATTATTCTTAAGACTGGACTGTACTGAAAAGATTAAGCAATTAATTCTTCTATTCAAGAATTCTCATCTCATTTATTAAATACTTTCAACTTGGGGGTCGCAATTCATTTCTTTATGATGTTAGTTACCATATCTCGCTTCTTTTGTCCTTCAAGATAGGTTACCATCTGTTAGAATATTAACGTAGTATTTTCTATTTCTTTAACATGTATAGATTGTTGGAAACTTGCACTTGTTTTTAATATGGATTCTCATGTTAGTTAAATTGCAGTTGTCCACATGTACTGTATATAAGTTCAATGCATAATTATGAAAACATTCATCTTGTGTATTGTGTATAAGTTCAATGCATAATTATAAAAACATTATTAATTTTTACTCTTGTAGTTTCTTAATATGTATCACATGCAATGTATGTATCCATATGTTTGATACATGGTTTAAATTAAATAAATCTTAATGAAATAAATCAATAACAAAAGAATAAATTAAAAAATTACCACGTGCATTGCACATGCTATAAAAACTAGTATATTAAAAGCATCAACATGAGCATATAAAAATACTAAAAAAGTTAATGAAACTCCCTTCTAAAGTTTCTTAATTTCACTCAAAATAATTAAACTATTTTGTAAAATATTCAAAAAAACATTGTATTTTTTCTTTTGTTTTATTTTTTATTGAGCTAAAATTAATCAATCATTCTTCACCTTTTATCTTTTCCCAAGGTTATTCTAGAATATTATCTTCATCATCTACATCGATTGTGACATCATGCTGGGGTTGTATCAATGTATTTTGTATGCTGATATCTTTCCTAGGCTTGTTAATATTTTATATTCTCGTTTATTATTTCCGATGTTTAACCCAAACTGTTTAATATTTTGCACAAAAAACCTCATAATTACATCCTTGCAAACAACAACCTGTCGGACATTCATATAAAACAACTCCCAAGCCCCGACCCAAAAGACACCTCCAAATTCCAAAAAAAAATCCCCAAATACTCATTTTCCCGCCATGGGGGAAGACACAGAGATGAGAGAAGGCGACCCCGATCTCCTCGAGAGGAAGCAAGCGACCTATCGATCCTTAGTAATTCTCTCTCTCTCTCTCTATTATCGATTTCATCAAAACCCTAGTCCTTGCTCTTTCGAGTTCTTTTGCGACTAAAAATCTCGTCTTTGTTGAATTGCTCCAGGATGAGAGGTACGAGATCCATGGAGAAAGGTACAAGGGGCAGCAGTACAGCCAAATCTACTTCACTCGCCTTCATCACATGAGGAATCTCCTCAGCTCGGTCACCCCCAAATGGAAACCTCATGTTCCAGGTACTTCCTTAGCGGCCGATTAGGGTTTCTGTGGTTTTGGTTCCTAGTTTCGACTTGTGTTGATTTCTCCCTCGATTGGTATGAGTTGTGTTATGCTTGTCGCGATCATCATTTCCTCCCTTGAGCAAATCTAGGGTTTTGGTAATGCTGCGCGTCTTGTGTGTTATCTTTAGTACCACATTGACTAAATGTGCAGCCAAATCTGGATTTGTAGAAGATTTGGGTTCCCTTCTAACTTTTAGGGTTTTGGTTCTCTACTCTGAAGTTATGGTGACGGTTGAGGGTTATAATCTTATATGCTATCATTGCCCCCTCAGGTTGAGGTTCCTTTTATGTGCTGAAAGCTAGACCCATGTATCCGTTGTTTTTTTTTAAATTGTAAAATCCGCTTTACAAAGTTGAGGCCAGTAGGATTCTAACCTGGTTGCTCTGCTACCATCTTAAAATTCCTGCCACTACACCAAAACTCTGAAGTCATGGTGAAGGTTGAGGGTTGCAATTTTTTTATATTTTAACACCTCCTCTAGGAAGATATAGGGTTTTGGTTGTCTACTTTATGCTTCTTGTGATTCTAGTTTCCTCTGTTGAGCAAATCTGGGGTTTTGGTTGTTGTTGACACTGATTGTGGCTAATAATGCAGAATTTTGGATTTGTTAGAATCTTTAATTCCTTATTCAAAGTAGTGATAGGGCGCTTAATTAAAGCAAGAAACTTGAAAACAGTGGGATTCACAAAGAAAGCTCCATTGTATGACAATGAACATAAGTATGATATCTTAGTGAAATACTCTAGTTTAAGCTGTGTTTAACATAAAATCTAAAGATTCTACATTTTGTTGTTCTTATTACTTTCCCTTTTCCTGTGTGTTCCTTTTCATTTCCCAACCTTTTGTTGCTCTTGAACCGTTATGGGAAATCTGAAGAGGCTATTTAACTTAAAATGTTGGCAAAGGTAGTAATGAAGTAGGGACAGGTCATAATGGCCTGAATGAAGTTCCATTAAGAGATATCATGTCACTTTTAGAAGCCCTCATATAACGATGACTCCAAATGGATGCTGAGTCCTATGATCTTCAGCATTATTGAATTGAACTCTGACAACATTTCACATGATAGCTTCCCATACTACATGCTAGGAAGAAAAACAACTCTAATGTTTCTATGGTTGCTGAGACCGAAGCACACTATTCTAGCAACGGTTATCATGTTCTGCTCGCATCAGTCTTCTCTGACTTCCGTATCAACTTCCTTTTGAACTTGTGCAGTGAAAACAGTTTTGGGGCTTGAAGCAGGCCAAGAATGCATAATCATTGGAACTATCTACAAGCATATGAAGCTCAAGCCTTCTGTTCTTGATGAATATTCTAAGGAGGTTTCACACATCGATACTGTTTTTTTGTATCTAATGTCAAATTTATGGTCCAAAAGGACTCATTCATGTACTTTGAACACTGTTTCCCCCCCTCCAGAGATCTGTGGTTCCGCTTGTCAGACCTCATAATTTCATGCATCCTGATGATTATCTTATCTTAGAAGATGATAGCGGAAGAGTTAAACTGACTGGAGAGCTGGTCAGCCCTTCAACTTTTGTAACAGGTTCGAAATTGTGCAACTCAGTAATACCAGAATACTTGCATCATGTCAGCATACCTTTATTTTGCTGAATTGTCAAATATTGTGCAAAATGAAGCTCACATAATTTATAAGAGACATTATGTTCTTCATTGTAGGCATTGTACTGGCGCTCCATGGAAAGGAAACAGGTGGTGGTGAATTTCTTGTTCAAGATATTCTTGAAGCTGGTCTTCCCCCACAAATTGAGCGACCACATGATTCAAGTACACTTCACCTTTACTTTCATTCATATAACTTATCTGATACTGGTGAATATGTGAAGAAAGTTGTGCTCTGGATGCCTGTGCAAATACCACTATACTTAGACATACTGTTACTGGTACTAATGGGTGAAGTTCAGTAAGACTGGATAACTAAAAAAACGGATATCTGTTGTATAATACTAGCAACTTTTTTAATAGGAAAAGTAGGTTTATATTGTAGAAACCATTGTTTAAAACAATTATAGTGAGAGAGTTATCATTACAATTTTACGTTACTTATATATATTTCCAGCAATTAATATCGTAGAGTCTTCAGAATACCTTTTTTGGAATGCCATATATAATATGATATCATGTTGGCTATGAATTGGACATCATGACGTGGTGCTTATTCCTAAGGATCTCTAGGCAATGCACACACATCTTATAGTATTCAAGTAAAGTGTTTTAATGTGCTACCTTGTACATAATAAATCATGTTAAACAGACTAGAATCATGTTTCTAGACTCCAGGTCTTTGGTTACCCGGGCACTTCATCTAGGCTCCGACATTTCCTGCATCTGTCTCTGCGTTGGACACTCCTTGCACACTTGTTGAATATATACATACATTTATTTAAACGTGTACTCAAATACATAACGCATGTTTTAGTTTAAAAAACTCATGATACACTTCTTGAACGTATATATTACACTTCACCTCAAATTTATGCAACTCGTTGGACTCGAGACAGGTTCTTTTAAGCACATATGTAGTTCTTCAGTTTGATTTAAAGGGTCATTTGTATCTAGTTCAAAAGCGAGTGGTTTTTCAATTTATAATCTACTCAATAACAGAAACATAAAAATGGTACAAGGATTTTAGTTCTTATAACATGTGAATGAAAAACTCGTATATATTATTAATTTTAATATGTATTTATATAGCCGTGTCCCCGTATCCTAACACTTTTACAATTTTGTCATGTCCGGTATCCGACCTGTGTCCGTGTCTGCACCAGTATCCGTGCAGCATAGGTTTTAGTCTTTTGGACTTTACATTTGCATTGAAAAAGCAAATGATTATCTACTGTTTGGTGGGGAAATTAAAGAAGAAAATTGAGACATCTACTTCCGTTTCTTCCAAGTTATAGTTATGTTTTGTTAGGTTTCCTTTTCCTTCATTGTCGGGTTGCATTTTCCCTATAGTTCTAGCATTTAAACCTCAAGGGGGATTGTGAGGTTATAGGGATATATTAATAATTTAATTTCTTTAAAATGTTATTGTTTTTGCCTTGGAAAAAGCATAATTTAAGTTAGATTAATCTTCTGTTGCGTTCATTTTGAGCAGGAGAAGACAAGTATGTGGTCTTTGTTTCAGGCTTGAATGTCGGGAGCGACACCTTCAATCCTCTACAGTTCCAGCTTCTTGTGGATCATGTAACTGGGCATTTGGGGGATGAAAACGTATGCATATTTTCTTAGCAATAAAAAAAAGCAGAACTATATTTTGTCATCGATCAGTGACAATTTCAGGTAATACATTGTGCAGGAACAAGAGATTGCATCTCAAATAGTTCGCCTTGTAATTGCTGGAAATTCTGTAGAAATTTCACAATGCTTACTTACTGGCCAGGTAGCATATTTAGAAATAAGAACTTCAAATTATGCACATTTAAATTATTTTTTTAGAAGATTAACTTTGTAAACCTTATGGATCAATTAGTTACTTGAGGTCTTGATAGTGTATTGTATATTGAAAATTTTAATGCTGGACTATTGTTTCTTCATGGATCCTGCAGAATATAGCTTCAAAGGACCATGCCAAACTCTCAGAACCAATCAAAGAACTAGATATCCTATTAACTCAGGTTTGATAGTTTTCTATACTTAGATTTCCATCTTGGGGACATATGTTTTCCTACCGCTTGATTCCATCTGTGAATATCCACCAAATCTTATATGAGATCTAAATAGGCTTTTTTTGCTTATGATTCTTTTTCTTTCTTATGTTGTGCAGCTTGCTGCTGCTATGCCTGTGGACATCATGCCAGGATCTAATGACCCAGCAAATTTCTCCTTACCTCAACAGGTCCTTTCTCTTTTCTAATAGTACTATCAAGAGTAATTTGTGCATGTTATACACTACGTCGTAGACTCCTAGTTGCTCATGACGATGCTAATAAACCAGTTTGGGTTTGACAGACCCAGGCAGCTGACCTTCACCAGAATGCAGTGAAGCCTGGTTCTGAGACAGTCATATGTTCCATGTATAGAACATATAGGAAAGTTGATTGGATCTTTTTCTTGTTAAGGTTTAATGGTGCTACTAAAAGTTCTTTATACTTCCTTCCCTTCCCTACCCGCTTCCCAAAGGCACATTTTCTTTGATACCAATGGTCGTGGTTTCCAGGAAGAGTAAGGTCTATATAGTTGCACGCACTCTGATTTTTCTTCAAGTTCCATTCAGATTCATCCTGCCGGATGTTCCATTGTGGACTCATCATTTGGTGAATAGCAAATCAGTCCCTCTCTATGGTCCATAGGACATCTTAAACATGTGCTTAACAAGTTATTTAGAAGCTTGCATTTGATATATGCACAATTGCATGCAAATACCTACTGTTTATTAACTTGGATTTGTCTTTCTCTTTCCAGCCTTTGCATAGGTGCCTTTTTCCAGGAGCATCTGTTTATAACACATTCTTGTCCTGTACAAATCCTCATGAATTTGAGCTTGATGGCGCTCGGTATGCTTTGGATATATCTTCCTAATTTCTTCCTTAAAATGTTCCATCTTTCATTTAAATGTATTTCTTTAGGTTTCTTGGCACGTCTGGTCAGAACATAGAAGATCTAGACAAATATTCTGATGCAAAAAGTAAGCTTGAATTTATGGAGAGGACGTTAAGATGGAGGCACCTAGCACCAACTGCTCCAAACACCCTTGGTAATGCTCAACCACAACTGACATTTATGTGCTTGCTGTACATTGGAGATTGATTTTCCTTCATGTCGGTCTTCCTTTCTTTTCCTAGGGTGCTATCCATATACTGACAAGGACCCTTTCCTCCTTGAGAGCTGTCCACATGTTTACTTCGTTGGCAATCAGGATAAATATGAGACCTCTGTATTACAAGGTATTTTAATTATTTAGATAGTTATTGGTTTACTGTATTGTCAAGTAATGACATAGACTTTTCCTTGATGTAGGACCTGATAAGCAATTGGTGAGGCTTATCTCTATTCCAAGATTTTGTGAGACTGGAGTTGCTATCATGGTAGGTGATTCTGTAGATGCTGATATTACAAAGCAGTTTGAAGTTCCAATCTATTATTTGATGGGAGAGAGGGAAACAACACAAGTGACGCAAGGATTTTCTAAGTAACGTTAAAAGCTCCAAGGGCATAATAACTGTATCAAACCCTTAAACCACAGAATATATAAATCTGAATCTTGATAATAGAACTGCCTCCTGACTATTAATATCATTTAAGGATGATGAGCAATCCACTTTGCGGTTATTCTTGCTGAAAAATCACCAGCTTCCAAATTTCTGCTAATATCATTTATTCGATTATGTTTCTTATCATATCATAAGTGCATCCTGAGACCTGTCTTTTTTTGGCAGCTAAATTTGAGGAGTTTTGAATGCCATGTTCTCAGCTTCTCAACAAACTTGGATAGCTAACAACAAAAACTTTCACATCTGGCTGTGAAATAACTGGTACGCTTTGTCATTTTCCTGTCAGTTATTTTTAGGAGGTCAGGTTAGGCTGTTGAAGTGACAGGATATCTCGACAAAGTTTGATGGGAATATATAACAACTTACATTACACTGCCACCAATAACAGTTAGTCCATCGAAGTCAACATCATTAAAAGCTTGATGCTGACAAGTGAATTCCGTTTTGCATCATGAACTTTTGTTGTCGGCTGCTTCTTATGTGTGATTAGACTAGCAACTGAGTTCTATAGCTTTGTTTCTCTAGTGAAGAGAATGAGGCAACATGCTTTTAACTCCAAGTCTCCAACTTTAACCCATCTTTTGCTGCTCCCTGTCCCTACAGCCATGCAAATTTATATGTGGCCATCATACTGATCCACACCATTTGTAGTGCCTAAAAACAAGTACTGGAGTGAACAATCACAGTTTAAAGATAAGTTTGTTTCCAAGCCCAGAAAAGTGCAATAAAATTAAACTTGAACAATCAAAAAGTTTAAAGATAAGTTTTTTCCAACCCTAGAAAAGTGCAATAAAATTAAATTTTATTCTCCAAGAATATCCAAAACACGTCTGAAAACAACTAGAGAGAAAACAAATACATGAAGGGCTAAATCAATCTCATATTCTCCACATGACTTAGGAACTATTTTTCCGGCAATCCTTTAGTCATCGGATTAGCAGCCATAAGCTCAGTATTAATGTATTGAATGGATGCAGCACGTTGCTTCACATTCTCTCTAACACTAAGATACTTTATGTAAGTATGCTTATTTCGGCTTCCACTCTTATTATTTTTGGAGAGGAAAATAGCCGTTGCATGATTTTTCAAATTTTTTTAAAAAAAGAGACCAGTGGTTTGGATTTCCATTGTACACAGTGCTATGTGCCTGGTACTACAAATAGTTTGTTAATTACATTGTTTACTTTGATTCTTATGATTTATATTTCTTTCCTGAAAGATTTTGATATTTTTATTGAAACATAGCTGCATTGATGTGCAGCCTGAATCTGTTTAGGGCCCGTTTGGTTGTATGTTTTTACCATGTAAAATGATAGAAAGTGTAAAAAAGTAGTTCCCAATGTCAGCTTTCATCACTTTCAATTGTTTGTTTGTAATTGTGAAAATAAGTGGTTTCATATGCTGATGTGGCTTGTAAAGTGATTTCATAAAAAAAAACATGATTTTAGGAGAAAGCTGACATTGAAGTCAGGAAAAAGTAATTCCAACCAATATGATCACTTGAGTAGGGACCACTTTTTACACTTTCCAAACAAACAATTAAAGTTTTATTTTGCAAACCAAACAAGTGTTTTATGATTCCAATGGAATAAAAAACAAACAAAGAAAAGTGTAAAAGTGAAAATGATGAGGTGGACAACAACTTTCCAAGTTGTGTCATAAATACACAACTTTACCAACAACAACCAAACAGCCCATTTAAAGTTTCTTTTATCAGTCCTCTTGTGGTGAAGACCAGCTTTTCCTTGGTATTAAGTGCTCCCTCAACCCCCCACCCCCCACCCCCCACCCCCACCCCCACCCCAAAACACAAAAAAATATAAAATCACACAAAAAAGGGTATTGATGATAAATGGAAAAACTCATATATATCACCTTAATGAAGGGGAAGGAGACACCTGTGCGCTTGCACATAGAATAGACAGAAACTGTGTGGTATTTTATGTGGCCATACTTGTCAGCGTAATCTTTCAATTCTCTGGATTTTTGGATGTCGCTGATATTCTGAATCATATTCTTGCATCTTGAATCATAGAAATACTCAACTAAGTTTGACTCGAGCTGTAAGCCCGTACATTGTAACTAATGATCATGGCCCATTACAGTGGGAGTTTGCAAGCTATTACATGCCATTCTGATATCTTATTCCTCTTCAATATTTTTGACAGTTGGTGGAACATGGGCATATGCACTTGCAATTTTTTTTCCAATTTATAATCGTTCATCTTTCTGCTGCTGTAGGTTAGTGTATAACGTAGACTGACACAAGGATTGTGGCAGAGTTCACTTGTTGCTAGAACATGTCACAGAAAGGCGAACTGTGTGCCTCTGTCATCGATGAAGGAAAAACACCAAGGAACCCAGCACTTCAATTTAATGTCTCTGTTTGTTATAAAAATGTCACCTTGTAAAACCACTGTAATCATTTTGTACCTGTAATCTTAATTTCATGAATACTGACCAGGCATTTGATGCTGGACTACACGAAGTACCCCTTTGTGATTAGTGTATTAGAGATTTAAGAGCGTGATGTAACGTTTTAAATGTTCTCCTGAGCTTACCAACTCCAATTTTAATGGATGATTGTGTCAATTTATGTGGCGATATTCCCTTAGATGAGGGCAAGTAGATCCACATTTTGATCTTCTATACTCCTGTAGTTTCATTATAGGCTTCCTCGACATCCCGCTGCCCCCCCCCCCCGGCTTGTTTAAAAAACAATTTCACTCAGGATAAATCACATGGGCGATAACTACTACAGAAAAACTCTAAAAAGACACCATACCACAGGGTTTCAAGATCTCCGTACTGCTGGGGTCTTTGTGCAAGTACTGATCCTGAATTTATGATGATTCCATTGTTTTTTTCCCCCTTTTGGTTTTTGCTAGGCTTAATCGTGTTGTCTGGTTCGTTTGGCAATGAAAGTGTGTATATATATATAGTTATTGCTATTTATCAGTATATTTATGATATGTTTTTCCCTAGTTTCTTTTTTTTTCTTTTTCGCTGTTACAGGTAAAATTGATCACCACTTCAAGGTTACAGGAGTTTCTTAGGCCCCATTTGGTTCCGGTTTTTGGAAGGGGAAAAGAGGGGGAAAGCTGTCAAAATGTCAGCTTTTTGGCAGTTTTTCCCCAAAATCGCCTACAAGCCGTGTGTTCCAAACTATTTCCTCTCGCATGCAGAGGAAGAGCAGCGAGAAATAAGATTTGAGGGACCAATTTCAAAATATTGAACGTGCAAGGGACTGATACCGAAAAACCCCAACCATTATTTTGTGGCCATCACTCTCCCAAAATCCTCGCTCCTATCTCGTCACCCTCTCTCTCTCTGATTCAGCTCCCTCCTAACCCTGCAATGGCGGCCGCTTCCGCCTCCGTCCCCGCCACTTTCCGTCTAGGATTCCGGCGTCTCCGCTCTCCCAAAGCCATCTCTCTCCTCCCCATCCCCGCCAAAACTCGCCAACGTTTCAGGTGCTCTCATAATTAATTCCAACAAATTTCTGACTCTCTTGTTAGTTTGTTTTATTATAATTCTATTTCGTATAAAGAATCTTAAACGATGTTATCTCCGGAGAAGGATTGGATTTGGGCCGGAGATGTTATCAATAGATGGGAGGTAGGGCTCACTAGCAAATCTATCAACTCATCGAATGGCTGTAAAAAAAAAATTGATGCCCTACAAATCTATGTTTAAAAGATGAATATCACGCTGCACGGTTGGAAAATTTCCCGCATTTCAATGACCATGTCCATGTGATCTGCTGTCTGCAGCGGGAATGAGGATGCCACGGTGGACGTGTGAGTATGCACCGAGACATAGAAGGGATGCTTGTATTTGTAGGAGGTTAGAGGTTGCTCTTATTGCAGATAGAATGAGAGGAAACATCGAGATGATCGGGATACATGCGATGGAGGTCACTAAATGTGCCAGTTAGCGGAAGTTGTAAGTTTATAATTACCGAAGCAATGAAGACTAGAGGCGGGTCCAACTGAACTTGGATGGGCGCAAATAAGAAGGATATGATGATTATTATAAAATTTTAATCCCCTTGGGTTGTTATCTACCTAGGATTGTCAAACATGCCCTTAATTTAAGGGCGGAGACGTCCCTTTATAGAACTAAATGGAAGAATATGATTCTTGTAGGAGACCCCAATAATTCGGGTTAAAGGCTTTGTTGTTACCCTATGTCATGATGTCTGTCACATCCCATTCTAGTTTTCAAGAGGCTAGGATCCGAGGAAGCCTCTTACTCTATGATAGTGTATAGTGGGCATGTTTATCTCTCAGTCAAACTTCTGTCCATTTCATGTTGAGTTTTCATAGAAATGCACTTTACCTTTTGGTGTTCTTATTTTTTTCCTTGCCTATCCTTTTCTTATAAGGTTCTTTGACCTGGATTAATACCTGATCTCCTTTACTTAGTATTTTCGATAATATTCTTCATATTTTCTTTGAGTTATATCCCTTCCCCCCAAAAAATCTTATAGGAAACCTGCTTTGCGTTATTGACTCTAAGAAAAATTTAGTATGTTTCAAAATTACATGCTTGAGGCAGGTATCTTTCCCTTCTGACGCACACAAAAAAAAAGAAAAAGAAAAAGACATAGGAAGCAAATCTTTTAACCAACTTTTCAGATGAGGAAACAAACAACAGCAGCAGCAGGCAATAATAAATAAAGATAATCAGAAGTCAATTTCCAAACTTTTGCTGATAGATGTTGTTAGTTAAGTATTGATATCAGTGCCATGTAACTGTCAAGATCTGCATCCTTTCATTTTCTGCCATTTGATTTTTCATGTTGTTGAGATCTTGATGTGCTTTTACAGACTTTGGAATGACCTAGGAGCGTTCCAAGTGCAGCGTGGGCTGAAAGTGTCTGCTTCAGGTGCAAATCCTCCCCCAAATCCTAATACTGACCGAGGAAAAGTTGGTAGCAGCAGCTCCAGCGCTGCCAATGGTCCACCACTTGCGACCATCTTGGCTGGAGTTGTTGTCTTCCTTCTTTTCTGTTGGGCTGTAGGATCTATCATTATGTGGATTGTTGGTTTGATCGTCAATGTACCCTCATCTTCGAAATAAATGTGGTGTTGTATTGCACACTCTTTCCTAATGCATGGTGACTATTTCTCTCCAAAATAGACGTTTATGTCTGTGTTTTTCTTGCTTTCTTGCTAGAATGTTTTGTCTTGCAACATTTCTTGCTAGAGTTGGAAACTAGCATATCGATATTTGTCTGGAGTGAGGTCATTACCTAGACCTCTAAACACATGATGGTTAGACAAAACTCAATGACATTGGTAAATATTTTAATTACTATTTGGATCTAACAAAACACATCTTATAGCCATAATTGGAGTGGAAGCTGAACTAAGCTTCAAATTTTGGACAATTTCAAAAAAGTAAACATGTAAAACGCAACTAAATATCATGAAAAACCATAGTTAGCCAAGGCTATCTTGATCCTTTCCTCTCCTCTGAATAAATATGCCAGATAGGCCTCTTCTAAACATAATCATTGAATTTCTTTGTTCCAATACAATGATAACTGACTGCTACCTTGTACATATTCACATTGAAAGAGCTAAAGATCAAATTGAAAGGAGAATTGCTGAACTAAAACTTACGGCAACACAAAAAAAAAAGCCAGAAATCTTGGTAAACAACTCTACATTCACAGAAATAATAAGCGCTATATTTTCTATCAGGTTCTGGTGTTATCCAAATACAGTAGTATACAAATGCTTTGCTATCGAAGTCATCTCCACTAGATGTTTTAGAGGATTGTGGATCTCCTCAGCAAAAGACACGAGTAGGATTCTACATTCTGCACCCAGCAGTTATAACAAGAATCAAGTCATTTATCTCTTAGATATATCATCATTTAAGTTCCAAATTTAATTTTCACATTAAGACCAAATTACCTGAAATTTTACTGAAATTGAGCAACGATAAAGATGCCAATATACGATGTTCAATCTGCTCACTTTTCTCCAAGATTTCTTTCATCCTGGGAATAAGAGACAAAAATACGGAGAGCTGCAAATCAGAAAGGGAGAGAGACGCAAGTGCATGGCTCATCCAAGCAATTGTTGTTAGGCACACTTTTAACAGCTCTGTGTTTTGTGAATCTAAACACTTGGATAGGGTCTCTAGAAATGATCCCTTTCCGCTACATAGAAGGACTAAAGCTACATTTTTCAACCACTCTTCTTTCTCCCTCGACTCCTCTTCATTTTCTTCCTGAAAATAGTGAATGCAACCTTTTCAATTGCCGAAAGGATGTTTTTGTGGAGGAAAGGGAAAAAAGAACTACTACCAAAACTTTCCATACCTCCAGTATAATTTCATCAACATCCTCATTGTAACTGATAGATGTTGTCCCAAAATCATCACAGAATCCTGCTTGCTTAAGCAACCAAGTTTCTGTCAGTGGTTCACCAGAAAAGGAGAAATAACCCCCCAACATGAGAAGTGCTTTCCGACAATTAGGTATAAATTTCGTATCGGATAAACAGAGATCAAGAGCCAGTACGATGCTGTCCACAGCTTCTTCTCTGTATACGCCATACTGTCGTGGTTCGACCTGCAATAGTTATTGTTATAATTCTGAAAATTTCAAAATTAATCAGCTATTTGTATAAAATGTATAAACTTTTATCTGCATCTGCGGTCATAGGGTCAGCAGACAAATGGTTTTATTATGTTGACAAAATAATGAATAATATAGCCTCCATATTCAGCACATATACTCTTAAACAAGTTGTTTGAATTATAAATTTATCTTTGCACTTCAGTAATTGGACATATTTTCTGCCGCAAGTTCCATAGGTTGTCACAAATTTCTCAATTAGAGATATACACTCATAAGACATCCAAACACATGACGATACTGGGAATTACTTCTCAAAATCTAAAATGGTGTTCTAAAACTTTGTGACTACTGACTAGTAAAATTCAGAAAACAAGAAATATGGATCTTAGACTTGGTAAATAATTTGCCCTTATCTTGTCTCTCAATAATTTCATCCAACAGATATTTTTGTAACACAATTTAATTACGAAAAGAACTTGATAAATCCCTAAGAGTTGAAATGGTCAATGTAACACAGCATGAAAATATAAATAAACCACTGAAGTATCAGATATCGAAACACACCATTAGATCAAAATATAAGAGGAGAACAGCAATGATGACTTTTTCTTCACTGCGCACACCCTGAAGATACAGAAGAAGTACTTGCATTGTGTTCAAGATATCCTTCGTATGCAAGCCACTAATAAATGAATTGATGGCTGTCCTTCTGCAGCATCCAAATAAAAGTTATTTTGAAAAAGTTTATGTTATAAATGTCAAACAATTAAGAATGCAAACTGACCTATTTAGACAAATTAGTTCAATAAGCATTGCAACTGCATTACTTCTTGCACTAAATTGCTTACAGTGTAAGAGCTCAAGGACACTAGACGTTCTGATATTTTTCGCCAAGTAGTTCCTGCAGAAGTCATTTGCCTTGATACAGCATAACAAGAGAGCAGATATGCGTATTTTTTCTTCCGAATTCCCCAGTTCTAGCCTCCTAATAAGAAACTGCAGTCCTCCAAGAGAAATAAGATATCTGGCATTTTCTCTCTGTTCCTCTATGCTGAAACCGGTAAGAAGCTGTTCAATAATGAACAATGCTGATTCATCTTTTGACTTGGTTTCTTGTGTTGTTACATTCCCCGCTATTTGAGTGGCAAGAAACAGAAGGTTTCTACAGTTTTCAGATCTCCACCCATCAATTACACGTTTTAGTACAAAATTCGTTACTGGCAAACCCGCAAATTCCAATGTCCTATTTGTAACTGGACATGTGTTGTTGCCTTGGTCAAACCACTCTTTGATGGCCGCTCGTTCATAGGTCTGTCCACTCTCTAGAGTTACAGGGTCTTGAAACAACTGGCCTGTTATGGGGCAAACAAAATCTTTCGGAATTCTAGAGAAGAAAGAGTCTTGGTCAATGTCTTCAAAGCCTCCAAATGTAGATGTACTGAGAAACAGAAAGCAGAAACAAAGTTCACAAATTTTTTTATTGAAGATTCACATATGGCATACAGCAAAAGTTCAGGTTATTCATACCCAGGACTTAACAAAGACGAGTTCAAATCAGAATTTCTGGAAACTGTCCCAGTTTTTCTGATCTCAGATTTCAGAAACTTTGTATCATTCATCTGCAACCAAAAAGTCAATACAACTTCAAAAGCAAATACACCTCCTGCCTTCTTGTATATAAAAAGGTTTGAGAACTTTTACATTGTTTAATTCAGGCTCTTGTGAATTTTTATGATCATCATCCACCTGTGGCTGAAATGCACCTTCTGCTAGTCTTTTCAAAGTAAGCTCATTTTCTTTTTGCACTTGGAACATGTTGGAAGCTGAGGATAGCAAATTTTCACTTTTGACCTTTTCTTTCACCATAAGGTTAAGTTTGCTTGAGCCCTTACATCTGCTTGTTCTCCATTTATCTGCATGCATAGTCTGAGTACAATATATATCATAAGATGCTCATGTTTTCAGACCAATTTATTTTTGGATTACTGGAACAATACTGCGAAAATGCAACACTTTGAAGCTTGAATAGTTCAGTATCATATACATAATCTGGTTTATCTTGATTGAAGGTTTTGGAATGTAGCAACTTTTTTACTGCTATTTTTCTTCTTCTTATTATTTTAGAGAGAGAGAGGGAGGGAGGGAGGGAGGGAGGGAGGGAAATGTAGCAACTATTACCATCAATCAAGCTTCTAACACATCTGAACAGGATTAACCATAGAGCAAAGTTCTAAGGTTAGAAGACTCTGCTCAAGGATTACGATAAACATTCAATTTGAGATTAGGCTTTTTTATGAATCAGAGCCAAATATCTGGCGGAGGCAACTATTGGCTGAGGGGGGGGGGGGGGGGGGGTTGTAAAATTTATTGATTTATGAGGAGACAGTGGCTACACAGCTTTAGAAGAACGACAATGTGAAGACTAGGAAAGGATATGGATGAAGAGGGGGATAGAAACGTTAATAGTATCATAAATGTCTAGATAAAATATGCAGGCAATATGTTGTACAATCTTGACTTCATGAGATTCTCTACTACCATGATTAGCTCGAAAACAACTATCTTCCATATGCCTTTTGTATATCCTAAAACAAGAAACAGAAATATGATCAAATTAGGAGCCCAAGATGAAAACCTTAGAGAATGTAAAAGACTACTTACATGATAACTCTGAATATCATCTGTAGGGCTATTGCGGTAATCTTCCTGGAAATTCTCTCTTCCCATATTGAGGTAGTAAGCTCCAGTTATTTTATCTCCTTGCCTCTCAGAGCCAAACATAGGTTTATTATTTTCATCGTCATCAATCTCCTCTACAACCACGGCGACCTCTTCATTCTCCTTATCCTTCCAGACACCCATTTGATCAACTTCTTTGAATTTCTTCTTTGACTGTCTGAAAACAGATTCATATAACTTTTTGCTAACCTTTGCTTGAGAAGATGCAGAGCTACCTGGACTTGAAAATTCATCTGAATCAAATGAACCTGAAATTTCTCTCGGCATCCACATAAAAGAACCCTGGGGAGCAACAATTGATGGCAGTTCAGGATCTTCAGCCTCATCATCAAGCCATTCCTTGTAATAAACCCCAAACCTGTAAGTACCCACATCCAAAATATTGCTGTACATTTCCTCCAAAAGTTTCATCTTTTTTAGTCCACTCGGTGATCTTGCTATCATCTCTGCTTCACTGTCATACCATTCCCTTAAATGTGAAAGATGAGCGAAGATTAGACGATCCCACAACACAGGCAACAATTTAGTACGAGCTTGATTTGGGGAATCACAGAAAACATGAAGGAGATGCTTGGCTGAGACCTTATCCTTCTTCTGAAACTTATATATTATGCTAAGGTAGATATGTGCACAGGCAGCCAGCTCCAAATTTGGGATCCCAGAACTAAAACCATCCTTTAATTCCCCTGAGCTCAATCCTGTAATAACACTTAGCTGCAATGCTGCCCTCTTCAGTTCCTGAGAACTTGGACTCCCCACAGCTGTTCTCTCTACTACTCTGATTGCTTGGTTGAGATTATCAATTACTCCATCTTCACTTTGATCATTCTCATACGATTCATTTATACCTAAACAGGAAGCACAGCTCTGATATAGGGACGCCCGGAAATTCTCATCCTTAAAAAATCGCCTTAAATATCCTGTCAGGATCGAAATTATCGCTTTCGCCCCAATTTCATCCAGTTTCAGGTCAGAAACTCGTGCGTCTTTAACGGTATCAGTACTTCTCTCGAGTTTCTCAGCTTCAGGAAACTCGTTGTCGTTCTGTTGAAATCTTTCAGTACGCAAATTCCCTTGCTCTTTCGGTAGATCATCTCCATCTGACTCCTCGATACTATCTGGGTATTGAACTTGATATCTCTCATTAGACTCCTCTTCGCTGTAACTTCCAATATCGAAACCTCTGATTTTTGGTGACTCTCTCTTATGCACGCCAGCTGAGCTCTTTCTCTGCAAAATGCTTCTCCTCAAATCTTGACCTTGACTTCTCCCACCCTCTGAAGACCATGATCGACGAGAAAATGCATCTGATTTTGATCCGTCTCTTCTAGCTCTTTGGTCCACAGAACTGATTCGGTTGCGAGTAGAATGGGGTGGCAACCTTGAATCTTTCAACGCAGGTGAGCCGTAGGAGCTCTGCTTTGATTTCCCTCTCTTGAACCCTTCTCTCGATAGAAGCTCCTCCAGGGATGCCATGGTTCTGTTTACCCCCCCTTTCTTGCGAGCTCTCAGGAGATTGAGGATATTCGCTTGAGAAATATGTGATATTTTTCAATGTGGGGAGAATTAGAGGGGAGAGGGTTAGGGGCTTTGGAGAAGGGAACAAAAAGAAAAGAGCGAATCGAGCCGAGACAAATGGCGAAGAATGATTAAAGAGTGCTTGGATCTTCTCTTTATCTAGTCTAGCCGGCGTCATATGGAGCTTGCAGAGGGACAAGAACCACAAGAGCGTCAATTGTCTCGCGCGCGCTTTTCTTGATTTGTTTTTTAGGTTTCCTTTCAACTTTTAAACTTGTGAATATGAATATTATTTTACTTCGTTTTTAGATTAGTTTCATAAATTTGATCGATTGATTTCCCTTCACATTTGAAATCAAAACTCAAACCTTGATTTGTTAATTTGACATAGAAAATGACAGATAGTTCCCTATATTTTATAATAATATTACAGTCATTAAATGATTTTTTTTTAAAATTGTTCGTCCCAAATTCTCTAACTAAAAATGCCTGCCACCATGAAAGAAGAGGTAGTAGTATATGATAACAGATAGTCCTTGACAAATCAAACAAGTTAAAAAAAAAAAAAACATGCGATATTTATCACTGTGAAATTTGTTTGTCACCATTGATGGGCACAAAGGAAACCCTATTGAATCCTTCAACATCACCCCAAATGTTTATTATACAGTTTGTCAACATCAATTCACACTGTAGAGAGAAGGATTTCACATAATGTTCACGCTGTTAAGAAAAGATCTTTTTTTTTAGAGTACAAGAGTAATATAACTCTTGTATACAGTTATCACTATTCATATTCCCTCAATATGATACTATTCATCAACGTTAACAGTACAAGTATGTTAAAAAAAAAAAAAGAGAATTTTTAATCCAAGAATCCAGCATGAAAATCCTCGTCTTGTCTTGGTCTCAATTGTTCGAAAATGGACTGTTGGACAATTATCCTAATCTCTCATGGTCTTTCCTTCGTTTCAAAGTTCTACATTCCACGCAATCGAATTTTAAGTCTATTTCTTTGGACTCGACTGATGTAATCAAATTCGGCTAAATATTTATTTGGGCCGGCCACAAACAAGAAAATTTTAGCCATTCAAACAAACTTGGAGAGAAAAAAAAAATCACCCTAAAAAAGGATTTAAGAACTTGATTTGGAAACACACTGTATACTCAACCGCTTGAAAAGAACGTAGAGCAACATACATTGCATTCCATCAAAATAGTCTAAAATTAATTTGATTTATTTTTATGTCTAAGAGCGATTATGGAAGTGGGTGGGTTTAAAAATAAATGGTGGATAAAACTTTGCTTTATAGGCAAACAGCTTTTTTTTTGGAAGCAGGTGAGTTTAAAAATAAATAGAGGTAAAATTTTAAGTTTATTGGCAAAAAAACCCATCTAAAGTTTGCGATGAGGTGACATTAATGTGTAAAGAAAGCCAAGAAAATGATAGTTTAAGCATTAGTTTACAAATACATCACATGTATAATCACTTGGAACAAACAAATAGCAAGTTACAATAATATAGCAACTTAAAATATATACCAAACTGTGCTTGGTTGAAAAAACCGTATATCAAACCGTAGAAATACAAAATGGGTTTAAAATTAACTTTTTCGGAGTGTTTTTAAGGCTAAGAGTGATTTCATAAACGTGCGGGTTTAAAAATCAATGGGGATAAAACTTTAGGTTCAAGGCTGGAAAACTCTTTACAGGTAATGAGCGGGTTTGAATAGAAATAGAGATAAAATTTTGGGTTTAGTGGAAATACTTTATGGGAAAAGCTGGGTTCCAACATAAATTACGTTAAAACTTTGGATTTACAAGGAGGAAACCTCTATTAGAACTTGGAAGGTGGGTTTAGAAATTAAAGAAAGTACAGCTTTGGGTTTATAGATTAAAAAAATCCAACCTTCCAAGTGGGTGGATGTAAAAATAAATGGGGGTAAAACTAATGTTGTATGTAAAAAAGAAGATGTAAATAAGGGTGGGACAGGTGGGTACTAGATCGCGTGGCCTACTCTTGAGCCCAGCTTGACCAGGCTCATGCCAGACGGGCCAGGCTCGACCCGCTACAACAGCGGGTTGCGGGACCAAGCTAGGTCTGCCCAAGCCGAGTGCAAGCCAACAATTCGCTTGATCCACAAGGCTAAGCGAGTAGGCTGTGTCTACATGTGACTGGGCTGACCTGCTCATCTCGGCCTCTAGGCCTGCATTTGGCTGGTACTATTTTTTCCTTAAATTTTATTATAATTTTTTTTTGTTCTTGTAGTTTTTTAAACTAGTGTAACAATAGTTTTGAAACTCATTAACGTAGAACTTATTCTGAACCATGCTGAATGTTAGTGTTTGTTGATGACTACGACCAAACAGTCAATCAGATCTCAGCTCCGAGCTGGGATTGGTCCTGATCCGGAACTGAATCGATCCCCCTGGGTCCTCGCCGGGACAAGGTAGGGGAGGTTGATGAAGGAGTCGCTTCCTTCTCTAACTTTATGCCATGTTCTTGACCGCGGTGTGTGTGTGGGGGGGGGGGGGAGTCCATGCTGCACAGGAAAGAATAACCCGTGAGAGGGCGGTGACCGGTTCTCCCGTGGTTTCTCCGACGGTCAAGTTAGTAAAACTTGAGTGGGGAAGAGGAAGGTCAGGAACCGATGTGGTTCTTGAGATGGTCATGTTACGTTCCAGAGGGTCTATGTGAGCTCCTCTGTGTTAATGAAGAACTGTGTGTTCTTTTCCGAGAGAGAGAGAGAGAGAGAGAGAGAGAGAGAGAGAGAGAGAGAGAGCTATTTTCTTAGATTCAGCTCGGCCTCTCCCCCCTTTTGAGCTTAGAAGTCTACATGTATATATCTCTGTCATGAGGATCAATGGGTCACTCTAGCCCTACATAAGGAGACGGTGGTGAAGTGCGGGGTAAGAGCCTAGTCATCCCTCGCTTTACAGGTGTCGACTAGAGACTGAAAGGGAAGTCACTTCGGGACGGGAGATGGTGTCTTCGTATTTTTCGAAAAGTAATTGAGAGTGTGGCAGAAGGCATGCTAGCATGCTGAGTCATACCTCGCTTTACTGGTGTCAGCTGGCGACTGAAGGGGAAGTCACTTCGGCATGGGAGAGGGTGTCTTTGCATTTTCCACGAAGTGATTGAGAGTGTGGCAGAAGACATGCTGGCATGCTGAGTCATCTCTCTCTTTACAGGTTTCG
>BQKN01000101.1:73230-84100 GCA_022839385.1 Asparagus kiusianus
CTCCGCATTTTTCAAGAAATGATTGAAAGTGTGGCTGAAGGCACGTGGACAGCTCATAAGTCATGGAGACAGTAAGGCTAAAATCTGGATAAGGCTTGTCCGAGATGGAATGAGATGCTGGCATATGCCCTGGGGGAGAAACTTGAGGCGGAGGTCGAGTCCTCAACTTAGTCGACAACAAGGAATGTATATCAAGTCGTCTTCGTGAGTTACCAAGTGAGTGGTCGAATGCCTTAGGTTGGTCGTCCTCGACAATGGGGTCGACTGATCCTGCCTTTCGTGTCGGTATGAAAGAATATCGACTTGATGAGTCGGCGGGGTTGAGGCCTCTATTAGGAATGGGCCACTAAGGTGGTTGAAGCCGGTTTGCTAGGACTCTTATTGTATTATTTTGCAAATACACGTATCTTGGGTGAGTCTGTGGGGTGTAAAGTTTGATTTCTCGAAACAAGGATCTCGTTTGTATTGATAAGAATAGCTTATTACAAACCAATGAATCAAAATTACAACAGAAGCGGGGGGAATGCCCTCCTTGTTTAACGTGGGGTCTTTGGCAGCGATGGGATGCCTCCCTCAGTGTCGGAACCGAGTTTGCTTCCCTTGGACGATCCGAGCGAAGTCGCAGGCGAGCTTCAGTACGCAGTAGAAGCTTGGTTGGATGAGTTTCGACTTCCCGAGCTTAGTGGCGATCAAGGCCGAAAGCTAGAAGAATGTGCTACAACGCAAGAGCAATGCAAAGAGCGGGTCACCAGTCAGCTGAGAAGTGAGCTAATCAACCGAAGAGCGAACCAACCAACAGCCAACCCCTTTTCCGTAGCCAGGAGGGGCTCTTAAATAGGGAAGAGACAACATGGTCACTCCCTTAATCATGGGATGTGACCATGTATTGTTGAGAAATGTCATGCATCTCATTTGTACTGTGAGCGGCTGCTTGATGGGCTTGGAACGGCTGTACTCCTCCCCTTCAAGTCACGGGAGATGGGAATGCCCATCCCTATACGTGACGTCATAGCCGCCTAGTACTCTGGCGAGTTTTGGCGAGTTTGTCGATCACCTGGCTGATTGCCTGGTTGTGCAAGCGAGCTCAGCGCTCGACTCGACTCGTGCAGACGAGTCAAGTGTGTAGGCGAGTACTGCCGCTGAGTACTGTGGGTAACTACTTGATGGGTGAGAAGCATTGTACTACCCCCCTCACGTCGTGGGAGATGGGAAGGCTCATCCATGTACGTGACAGTACCAACGTTGAGTACTCCGACGAGTTTGGTGAGCTTGCTGGTCGCCTGACGGACTGCTTGGACGTACAGGCGAGCTCAGCGCTTAAGTTGACTTAACTCGTGTATGCGAGTCAAGTGTGCAGGCAGGTTTCTGATCGCCTGGCGGATTGCCTGGACGTGCAGACGAGCTCAGCGATCACGTGGACTTGACTCGTGCTGGCGAGTCAAACACGCGGGCGAGCTTCGTTCGTGCTGGCAAACTCAACTCTTGAGTAGACTTGACTCGTGCAGGCGAGTCAAGCATGCAGACGGAATTCAGACCTTTCTGTGGTTAAGGCAATTTTTATAGGCTACAGTGAGTAAACACCATAACAGTGTTCATAATGTTACTCTTTGTAAATACACATATAATTTTACTTAATATGATTATTTTTTTATTTTTGTAATCATCGCATTATTAGTTGCTACTTACATATTATTTTTAAGGAATAAACAATACTAGAAACCCTATTAAAAACAATTTAAATATTAAAAATAAAAAAAATAAGGACAATTTTTAAAAACGATTCGATTTACAAAAAAATTCGCAAAAAAAACGACCTCTTCTAAAAATAATTATCAAAACCGAACTAGTTTCAGCTGTCGGGCTGAAACTGGGTCGGTTTTGACGAAAAAAACTATGAAAGCAGCCTATAATGATGTTAATCTATTAACATTAAACTTCACGGTAATTTAAGTCCCGTGAAGTTTCATAGTTTTTTTCGTCAAAACCAACTAAGTTTCAGAGTTTCAGCCCGGCGGCTGAAACTATGTCTGTTTTGATAATTATTTTTTAGAAGAGGTCGTTTTTTGCGATTGCTGAGACATAAGAAGTACAGGTTTGAGTTTGCCGCTTGTTTTCGGGCTTAGGGCTCAGCATAGTCTATTAATAGGCCTAATAAAATGTGGGGCGGGTCATGAAACGGGCTCGCTCTCTTGGCCAACTTAATTATTTTTAGGAGAAATTTTAAAAACCATCTGATTTGCAAAAAAAAATCGTAAAAAACGATCTCTTCTAAAAAATAAGTGTTGCTACAGGGACCAAATAGGGGACCCTATTGTATGAGACATGTGAGATGTCACCATTCGGTTGAATGATGCACTGTTTATAAACAATGTATCATGCAATCGGATGGTGACACCTCACCTGTCACATGACTTGGGTCCCCTATTTGGTCCCTGAGGCATTAATGTTTCAGCAATAGGCCATTCCAGTCAGTCATTTTGTCTTCATGTAATTTTTCCGGCATTTTATTATATGATAATTAAACTGTCCAAGGCAGAGTCACATAGCGACATTGAGAAGATTGGCACATTTTTGCTGAAAAAGGCAAATTTTTTGCTTAAAAAGTAAAATGGCATCTCATCTACTAGAGAAAAGATGATTAGAAAGTACGAAAGTAAATTTCACTTTCTGATGTATGACTCGTCTTTTTATTTTTTATAAAGGAGTTCCAATGCGGTACTTTACTTTCAGTTCTCCTTTTTAATCAGGGGTAAAAGTGCAGCTACGTGAATATTCTTTTATTAACTTAAACTTATATCTTGTTGATTAATTACTAAGCACATGCTCTAGGCCAAACATAATAATAATAAAAATATATTAAAACGTTAAAGTCCTTTAGCTCACATATTAGTCCATGCTTGCTCCTTAAACTAGAAAATCTCTTCAATAATGTTAGTCGGATTCGTAGCCTTAATTTGATAACTATCCATCCCCAGTTAACCATTAACCCAATCATAATTAACAGTTTGGACGATAGATACAATAAAATGACTAATTTCAAAAATACAGGTGGCTAATTTCAGTATACGAAAGACTTAGGGGGGCTAATATCCAAAAAGAAAAGAAAAATCCTAGGACTTTTACCAAATTTCATCTCACGATTCTCACCAAGCTGGTCAAACCTTAGCGCCTAACACCCTCATCATTATCCCCTCCCGCGTGAATCTATCCACAATTCCCAAAAATGACAATTTCCTCGTTTTCTCCTTCGAACCCCCCAAAACTCGCACTAAAATAGTAAGGGGCTGTTTGGTTAATGTTTTTTGGGTGGTAAAAGAGGGGAAAGCTGTCAAAAATGTCAGCTTTTTGGCAGCTTTCCCCCAAAATCAGCTCTTAAAAAGCAGATTTTGGGGGAAAGCTGTCAAAAAGCTAACATTTTTGGCAGCTTTCCCCTCTTTTACCACCCAAAAAACATGAACCAAACAGCCCCTAAGAGGGGATGTTTGGTTGTTGTTGGTAAAGTTGCATATTTATGACACAACTTGGAAAGTTGTTGTCCACCTCATCAATTATACTTTTGTACTTTTCTTTGTTTGTTTTTGATTCTATTGGAATCATAAATTGCTTGTTTGGCTTGCAAATGTAACTTTACTTGTTTGCTTGGAAAATGTAAAAAGTGGTCCCTACTCAAATGATCATATTTGTTAGAATTATTTTTTATTATTTTTTCCTGACTTCAATGTCAGCTTTCTCCTAAAATCATGTCTTTTTTTATAAAATCATTTTATAAGCCACATCAGCATATGAAATCACTTTACACTATTTTCACAACTACAAACAAACAATCGAAAGTGATGAAAACTGCCATTAGGATCCATTTTTTTACATTTTTCATCCTTTTACACGATGAAAACATACCACCAAACAGCCCCGAAAATCCGAGGCCCGACCCAACACCGACCACCACAGCTCACGCCCGACCCAAACCCTGGGCCCCCTGCCCAACGGCTATATTCCCCCGCACTGAACCAAATCGTCATCATGCATCCTCATCCGTCTCCGTAACGGTCACCTCCCCTAAAAAAATCTCTCTCCCCCTACAAATCCTCAACAGTCCCATCTCCATCACATTTGACACACTCTCTCTCTCTCTCTAAACCTTCACTCTCTCTCCCTCTCTCTCTCTCATGGCAGCAACAGTACAGCACGTGCCCAAGTCCTCCTCGGACCGGCTCCTCTCCAAATTCGCGGAACTCGAGTCCTCCGACCCGACCCGAGCCCGCCAGCTGCAGGCTGCAAGCAGGGCTCCGACGGCGACGAGGAGGAAGAGGTCGAACAGGGTGGCGTCGGGGCTCGGGGCGAGGGACGTGGTCACCTCCGGCGTGGATGCCGCCGCGGCGACCAAGAGGAGGAGGGGCGGTGGTGGGTTGGCGGAGCGGAACAAGGCTTTGCTCCCGCCGCTGCTGCCGACGTCATCGAGGAGGCCGTCGGGATCGGCGTTGAGGAGGACGGGGATCGGGAGGGCGGAGCGGGGGACCGCGGCGCTGCTGGCGGCGTTGGAGAAGGTCGGTGCCTTGATCTTCTTATTTATTTATTTATTTGCCCCCCACGGTCTAAATTGCACTTCTTCACAAAATACGTGAATCAAATTAAATTCTGCAAGTCCGGACGAGCTGTCTACTAACGATTCGATGATTGTGCTACTTCCAAACTGACCAAAGGGTCGCCATTACTAAAAAAAAAAAAATCGAGTGAAAGTGGGTCCTACTCCTATATTTACTTGCCTACCAAATCGACGCTCCGAAAAATTCAAGTGTTGGGATGATTCCTCTGAAATTTTAAGGGACTAATATCAAAAAAAACTCATTAAGAAAAAGTCAAAGAGGACAAAGTTCGAGTGAAGTGCTGTTTTCGGATCAGTATATATTTTCCCTTTGACTGTGTGCGTTATAAGTCTAAATCACAGTCTTCATCAAGATAGATGATCCTAGCTTAATATGTTTTCTCCTGCAAGTACTTAATTTAGTTATGTATATAGCATTTTTATCTTCTTCGATCTTTTTTCTTCTTTTCTTTTTCTTTGAAACTAATTAGCTGTTTTTAATGTGATTCACTACGTCTGATCTCTACATAACATTTCCTTATCTCTTCGGCTTTACCTTTATTAGTATCTTATTGGTGTGTTTGCGAGATGACTAAGGGAAGAGAAGGAAGGGAAATTTTTTCCCTTACTCTCCCCTCCTTCTTTACCTCCAATTTAGAGGGGGGTGTAAGATTTTAGTTCAATTTCCCCTCTCATTCTCCTTCTCTACCCTTCTAAATGGAACTCTCAAATAAAAGTAAACTAAAATTTCCCTTCCCCTTCACTTCTCTACCCCCATCCAAACTGGCCATATGTGAAACAAATAAATCTCCTCGCCGTCGCTTTGCTGTATATATTCTGGTTTTGCTAAAAAGTGAGCGCATTGTTGAATCGTGTAGGAAGAAAGGAGGATGTCATACTTATTTTACTATCAATTTTAAATCAGTGCAAGCGATACATGAAAATAATACTTATTTCACTGTCAAATCAGTGCAAGCGGTACATAAAAATAGTGCAGAGAGTCAATTATAATGCTAACATTCAAAAATTAGTGTTAATATTATATTGAATCAAAGAAAACAATAAAGAACCATAGCTTTCTCTATGTATTTTTTTTCCTCACAATTACCATACTAGACATGTCGACATCATGAAGGCTTCTTCATGTACATGATTTCCCCCAAATCATATGCTTGTTAACAAGACCCATCAACAAGTAAATTAGTGGGTCTAAATTATTAATCGCAAAAGACAAATTAAAACAGAATCAAACAGGGTCAGTGGGAAAGCGATGGCTTTCATTCATACCTCATCTTTGAACATCTTTGGAAAGTAATAAACAGTGACGGACTCAGAGAATTCTTTGCGGGTGGGGTCCGCGGGCGACAGTTTATCTATTTAGCTTAAAATAGAAATATAAATTTATAAATTTGTAGTGCAGTCCATTACGACAACGGGAGGAAGTAGAAGTGACGCTACTGGGTACAACTCCTAGGGTTTTGGGTTTGTCTGGTGTCGGAGGATTCATAGAGAATTGTAATGGATATATGGGGAGTTGGTGTTTATTTGATCTATTGGATTTTTAGTTTGTAAGTGTTGGAGCTTTTAGTATTTGAAAAATTCTTCAAGGATCCAAAATATGGGACCAATAGAGGGGACAAGTGAGGTGTCCCCCTCTTATTGAATAATGAGTTGGTCATCATTAATCATTATCCAATAAGAGGGGGACATCTCACTTGTCCCCTCTATTAGTCCCATATTTTGGGTCCCTGTAGCAAAGCTCAATTTGAGGGACAAAGATCAATTTTACAAGACAAATATAAGAAATTTAGAGTGTAGCTGCCCCTACAAGACACCATGGATCCGTCTCTGGTTATAAAACTTTAATGCCACAGACACTTTCACTACACCAAAACTCTGAAAACTAGTTTCATAAATGGTCTTCTTTTCTCATTAAATCTCCTCTAATTTGTGGCTATTAAGATGCTTCAATTTAGTGTTTGTTTGAGCTATTAGATTTTTTTTTAGTGTTTTGGCTTTTAGTGTTGGGACTTAATTTAAGTTTCAAATATGTTATATCTAAATGGGCAATTGAATTCTGAGGGCTTGAGTGCAAATTATTAATTTGAGGAAGGCAGATTTTAAATTTTTACAAGGTCTAAGAGATAAACATAAGAAATTGTGGTGTGCAGCTACCCCCCTACAACACCGCATGGATCTGCTCCTGGTGATAAATCTTTAGTATCAAATCTTTAATAGCACAGGGCGCTTCTACTCATAGAGTGGACACTTTTCTTTATAAATATGTAGCAATTTGTGGCTAGTGAGATTTAAAGGTGGGATGCTTTGATAATATGTCAAAGGCTCTTGAGCTGTCTTTACACCAAAACTCCAAAGTTGTGACGAGAGTTAAGAATTTATGGTTTTGTACTCCAACAAAATGTATGTCTTGCTTATTTCTTAATTGTGCTACTCCACTTGTTTTGGCCCCTTACAGACATGGCGGAAGACGGTTGAAGGGGCGTCGAGGATGTTCATTGAGAAGCACTGCAATACGCATGTCCGTCTCATAAGTGATGTGGTTTAGAGAATGAAGAAACATCTTTCTCGTCTCTTTTTCTTTTTTTTCCTTTCTGCTTTTTTCTTTTTTGTTTTGTCAATAATTTGTAAGCAGTTCTATGATAAAGATTATATCTATCTTTTAGGGTGGTTGATCTTACAATTGCACGAACCAGTGTTAGTTTATTTGTTGACTATTTCAGATTTTCTAGCTGCAGAGGCCACTTTGAATTGAATTTGTAATGCTGATTGTCATTAACTGTTAAAATCAGCAAAATTATGTCACCAACCTCACATAGTCCTACCACCAAATAGTTTCTACCAACTCCCTATAGCGTTCACCATCCGGTTTAGGAGATATAACCTATGGTAGCTTGTTATAATCATTTCATCCCAATAAAAACAAGCCAAAGAGCAAGAATAAAGAGGGAGTGAAAGAAATAAAGAGAGGTAGAGGGAATAAGAGAAAGAGTAGTGTGCCTTAAAAAAGTGTAGTAGTGTAGTAGTTTAGAGTAGAGAGTGTTTGTATTAGAGAGAGTACTCAGTGTTGTACTACTAGAGAAATAATAATGAAATATTTCTTAGTGTCCACCACACTTCTCAACTCGATAAGTGGTATCAGAGCATCTATCAACTCAAAAATTAGTATAAGAGCAGGCGGTCAGGGGCAAGCTCTTTCTTACGGTGACCTATTAGCTTTATTGATGTAGGCGTATAAAACTGCCTATAGGTCCCTTAACACAGCTCGACGACGCCGATTCGATAAACCGACCATCGGGCGACGTATGCAGACACGATCGTTAGTCCACAACACCGAAGCCAAGTGATACGCGACGAAACGGATTAACGAGGCTACGAGGCTAACAAACCACACGCAAACAACGGAATAAATCCACTCGCGCGCGGAATTTAGCTAACGGGTTGAGGAATCAACGAGTCATCCAACCAAGAGCGGACTCGGACGAATCACGATCGAATCAAGATCAGTTTCGGACTCGAATTCAGAGGTGGATTTACTGCCAAATCAGGAACCGGATTTACTGCCAAATCAGGTCAACAAATCAAGTCCGAACACAGAACCGAAAAACCGGATACAACGACAAAACGTCGGAAAACAACACCTTGAGGTGCCCAGGCACAGATCTGGGTGCCTATAAATAGGCTAAGGGTGTTCATTTGTCGAAGGTTGGAAATTTTAGAGAGGCGAAGCTCTGCTGGATTCGAGGCTCAGAACTTAAAAAAAATCCAAGCTTTGGGACTTTGAAGACTTGTTCATCCGGATCCGGTGCTCGGCGATCGTCAACGCCAAATAAGGCAAGAGTTCGAGAGGAACCGGATCTCAAATCGGATCTCAGATCTACGCAGGCATACTCCGGATCAAAGCTTGGTCTTTGATCCCGAGACTTGGGTGACTATTTCCTTGGTGAAATAATCCCCCCGGCTATTATTTCCTTCGTGAAATAATACCCGTCGTACTGCGTAGATCCGACCGGATTTAGATCTCGCGGTGGTCCACGGATAAACCCCGGAGCAGGCAAACAACCCACGCAAGCGAGCGACCACAAAACAGAAGCTCGTGATTTGTTCGACACAAAAGGAGAAAGCTGTAATTTTTCTTTGATTTTCATTGTAACCGGATCTTATAAAAAGACCGGATCTTTGTAATTCGAAAAACTGTTATTCAAGATAGCAATGGAATCAATGAAGAAGAAAGCTACGATTTTCACCGCGAACAATTAAAAGTCGAAGTTCGTGTTCAGTCCAAGACTATAAAGTTGGTTGGTCAGGAATCAAACTTGCATGGAGATACTGAAGTAGCACCACATCACAATGGCGTATCTGGAAAGTACCACTGCTACACTTAAGAAATTCAAGGGCAATAACTATAGCTACTGAGAGACTTGTATGAAATCCTATTTGTAAGGACAAGACCTCTGGGAGGTCGTCAGAGGTGCCGAAACTACAATACCAAAGCACTTAGAAAGTGGAACATTAAAGCTGGCAATATTATGTATGCGTTGCAGACAACGGGAGAAGAAGATCTTCGTAGACTATATGTGTGGTGCCAAATCTCTAAGGGAGGCATGTGATACACTTGCCACTCTCTTCTCAAAGAAGAACAATACTGGATTCTAACTCCTTGAGAATTAGTTGATAACCTTGTAAAAGAAGGATCTGAGAATACTTCAAGCAAGTGCAATATTATGTTCAATTATTGCTCAGTTAGATCCTGATTCTAAAGTGTCGGATGTAGCGATGCGAAGAATAATCATCCACAGTTTGAGCCCGGAGTACCATGGGCTCGTTGTTGCTACACACGGTTGGCCGACTCAGCCAACAATATTAGAGTTGGAGAGCTTGATCGCTATATAGGAGAAGTTAGCCAAACAAATGGTCGGTGTTTTAATAAGAAGTGAAGATAAAGCATTGTTCAACAATAAGGAACCAAGCGAGAGAAATGAGTGGTATGTAAAAATTTACTCAGATAAGCAGGCAAAGAGTTCATATACCAGAAGAGCACATCAGAGTAAGGAGCAAAGTGATCGTTGAGCAAGGAGATTTGATGGCAGCTGCTACAACTATAGGAAGAAAGGTTACTTTGTCATAGATTACCGCTATAAGAGAAGACTGACAGAGAGCAATGTTGCAACATAGCGTAAATATCAAGACAATAAAGAAGAATGGGATGCCCAAGCATTCATGGTCATCATTGAAGATGCATAGGAAGAAAGGTCACCGTGCCAGAGATTACCGCTATACGAGAAGACTGGCAAAGGGCAATGCTGCAACATAGCATAAATGTTAAGGCGATGAAGAAGAATGGGATGCCCAAGCATCCATGGTTATCATTGAAGATGTATCAGTTAACGAAGACGAGGTTGTTGATATTGGCACTAACCTTGATCATGGAGGAATCTGAGTTTGCACTTGCAGCGATTTCAGATCAAGAAGAAATCAACTATAGTAAAAATTAGATCATCAATTCTAGCAGTTACAACCAAACTTACGCATTAATTTCGACAAAGAAGGTCGTAAGGTGTATTTTTGTGAGGTATGACAACAAAAGGAAATGATGGAGATTTTGTAATCCCACAATCAGGAGATGCTACACATCAAAAAATGTATTGTTCAACGAAGCCTTATCTTGGTGGACTCTACAAGAAGTTGTACTTCCTAATATTAATGATTTAGAGGATCAGTTACAAGAGAAGATGGGGAGACAAGTCAAGAAAAAAGTCACATCAGTCAAAGAAGATAGAACTAAGTTATTCAACATCCACAATGGAAAAGAATCCATGGAGGACCGGTGTTCATCAAGAAACACCAGAAGAGGAGCGTCCCATCCAAATAGAAGATATCGATGAAGAACAAATAAGACAGATTCGAAGATTAACACTAGACCAAGGAAACCAAATCTAGGTATGCTAACGTCATCATTACAGAAGATGTGAAGGAGCCATCTACCTTCAAAGAAGCATACGGGAGTGAATAATAGAGACAAACAGTAAGAGAGGAAATCTAAGAATTGAAAAAGAAATTTGAATTCTTGAACTCACAGATAGAGAAGTCGCTGTCGAGAGGGAGTGTTAAAGTCAGCAGCACTATGTCACCAACCTCACATAGTCCATCTACCGCCAAATAGTTTATATATCAACTCCCTATAGCGTTCACCAACAGGTGTAGGGGGTCTTCATAAGCTATGGTAGCTTGTTGTAATCATCTCATCCTAATATCAACAAGCCAAAGAGC
>BQKN01000101.1:84110-101320 GCA_022839385.1 Asparagus kiusianus
GAGTAAAAGAAATAAAGAGAGAGTGAGGGAATAAGAGAAAGAGTAGTTGTAGACGGTAAAAATTACCTCCGCAAACTTACATGAAATTTGCCTGCGAGTCGGAGTCGCAAGCACAATTTGAGGGCAGGGTTCACCCTTGGACTTGACTCACTAGCACGAGCCCAAACCACGCGGTCGCCAAATGCACTCGTATCTATTGGCCACAGACTCACCTATATGATCGACTCGCCCGCACGAGTCAAGATTACCCAAATGACTGAAATTCGCCTGTTTACTCGACTCGCCCACTCGAGTCAAAAGTCGAATTCGCCTACGAAGTTTAGGATCATCAGTGTACTCGACCGCCGCTACGCTGCGTACAAGGACGGGCCGTCCCACTTCCCGCGGTGTGAAGGGAGGGAGCACAGTACTCCAAACCCATCAAGTAGCCGCTCAAGGTACGAGCGACCAGTCATATCCGTGCAACTGCCGAGTCCGCCTGCATGCTCACGATTGAAGCTCATCTCGCCTGCACGAGTCAAGGGCTGAATCCGCCTGCAAACGGCAAGCTGACCAAACTCACTCGAGTACTCGACAGCCGCTATACCACATACAGGGATGGGCCTTTCCACTTCCCGCGACGTGAAGAGAGGGAGCACAGTACTCCAAACCCATCAAGTAGCCGCTCACGGTACGAGCGACCAGTCATATCCGTGTAACTGCCGAGTCCGCCTGCATGCTCACGATTAAAGCTCATCTCGCCTACACGAGTCAAGAGCTGAATCTGCCTGCGATCAACAAGTTTGCCGAGCTAGCCAGAGTATCCGGCAGCCGCAATAGCACGTACAAGGATAGGCTTTCCCACTCCTCACGACGTGAAGGGAATGAGTACAGCGCTCTGAGCCCATCAAGCAGCCGCTCATGGTACAAGCCAAAGGCATGATTACTTTCCCAACAGTACATGATCATATCTCATGATTCAAGGAGGGGTCACGCCGCCTCTCCTCTATTTAAGAACTTCTTCCAACCACGAAGAAGGGGTTCGGTTCAACTATTTAGCCGTTTAGCAATCCAGCATCTTAACTGTTGGGTTTGCTCATAGCTAATTGATTAATCTAATTAGTTAACTGAACCACTAGCTCTCGACTCTCAACTGAGTTGATGACAAGCTCTTTGCATAATCTTTGCACTGTAGCATCTTCTCCCAGTTTCGGGCCCTGATCGCCGTCGAACTCGGAGACTCGAACTCTACCGATTTGAGCTTCTACTGCGTACTGAAGCTCACCAGCAAACTCGGTTGGATCGTCCAAGGGAAGCAGACTCGGTGCGAGAACCGAGCGAGGCGTCCTATAGCTACCGAAAGTCCCCACGTTAAACAAGGAGGGCATTCCCTTCGCTTCTGTTATAATTTTCGATTCATTTGTTTGTAATAAGCTGTTCTTATAAATACAAACGAAATCCCTGTTTTGGGAGATCAGAAATTCACACCTACAGTAGTGTGTCGTAAAAATAGCATAGTAGTGTAGTAGTTTAGAGTAGAGAGAGTGTTTGTACTAGAGAAAGTATTGAGTGTTGTACTACTAGAGAAATAAAAATAAAATATTTCTTAGTATCCACCACTCTTCTTAACTCGCAAGTGGTCAACCCAACATTAACGTTCGTTTATTAGTTTTTTACCCTTCGTATCTTCAGATAAATCTGTTTTTTTAGCTTCATTTATCATGTTATGATGATTACTTTAGAGTTCAAAAACTCAAAGTTTATCTTAGGTTGTGTTTAGGGATGCACCGGCTTAGATGAAAATAATTTACTGTACTTATAATTGCGGCATTCCATAAGAACTTTCGATACTACCATGGATAGTGGTGGTGCCCGGCCTTAGATTGAGCCGTTCTCCAAACTTACCTTAGAGGCCAGCAATGGACACAGGCTTTGGGCCAATCGGTATCATCCGCTGTCCAGTCCATTTAATAGAAAGTTCTATCGAATCATTTTGAATGCGAGCGTGATGTTCTGAGCTATTGGAAAGAGATAAGAGAGCAATTAATATTGAACCTCTCTCTTGTACGGTTCAGAACATCCTACTCGAATGCTATACGAAATTTTGTAAGTTTGTTCTCCTTACCTTTTTTTTCTCCACCTCTAACATGCCTTGGCTTTTCGTTTTCCTTAATAACCCTGGATTTGTTTACTAGAATCATGGCTATCATTTCTCCCTCTCCCCCCTCTCATTCTATAACAAGCAAGGCACTTATCTATCCGAAATTTGTTTCACGGTGGCTTATAAAGGAAAAGAAACAGAAGGAACAAGCGAACACATGAGCGCTTGCTTTCTTTATTTTCCTTCAATTCAGGTGGGGGGGCTTGCTTTCTGGCCGCTGCACGTCAAGCTACGCGAGACACGGATACCAGCGTTTGCTCACCCACCGTATAAAAGTGCATAAAAAAAGAAAAAAGTTGATCGGTTGTGGGCCAAAAAGTACACTATAAATTGAATGTAAAGTGCAGTAGCTGCTCCACATCTACTACCTCTGCCCTTTTTTCCATTTTGATATAGATAAGATAAGGGTGTTCTGTGCCTGGCTCCTGTATATCAATATGTGCACTTTCTTATATGGGAAGCCAGCTTCTTGTTCAAAGCTCTCGTTTCAGAACAAAAAAATTCTTCATTTCAATCATGAGAAGTATGTGATGCTTTTTTTTAAAAAATGCATAAAATGGTGTCACGGATAGAAGAGAGATGGGAAAAGGTAATATTCGTAAAAAGTCATGGATTTCGCTCGTATGGGTATTCAGTAATATTCCGATCCGCATAGTTTAATTAGCACTGTAACAAAATTATGGAACC
Organism: Asparagus kiusianus; assembly: GCA_022839385.1. NCBI lineage: Eukaryota > Viridiplantae > Streptophyta > Magnoliopsida > Asparagales > Asparagaceae > Asparagus > Asparagus kiusianus. The sequence continues at coordinate 86,938 of BQKN01000101.1, forward strand.
AACGGACAAGACTCCGGCATTGTATAATAAAAAGAGTTAATCTAGAATTAAGGCTAATTCTTGCTAAACAAAAAGAAACGCATGTTTCGGTGTGCAAGAAGTTAAATAGACGGTATTAGGCTAGCTAAGAACTAATTTTAACCCGAAAGTTATGACAATTGGTGCGAGCTACCATTTTAAACCCACTACTCTTCGAATCTTATTCATTGTGGAACTATACTCACACGTGAATACTCAACATCGCATTTCAGGGAGATAATTGAGTTATAATGTTACATTTCGGATGAAACCAGCATAAACATCGCGTTATGGACTCGTCGTGTCAGCAAAAAAACCCTTTACAAAAGAGCTTTGCTACAGGGACCCAAAATATGGGACCAGTAGAGGGGACAAGTGAGGTGTCCCCCTCCTATTGGATAATGAGTTGGTCATCATTAATGATGGCCAACTTATTATCCAATAGAAAAGGGACACCTCACTTGTCCCCCTATTGGTCCTATATTTTGGGTCATTGGAGAATTTTTCTTTACAAAAATGCATAAATGGTACGATTTAACTATTCTGACCAATTCATCAAAGAAGTTAACCATCATGTGACTATCAAAAAATGAGACCAATATTAATTGAAAGATCCCACTGCACCACACGAGGGTACTCTAGAGATCATTTATTACATAGCTCTTTACTAGGTCTCGGTGCTCACAATAATATTATTAAATCTTAGGATTGCACCTAATTCTCACCCAACTGTATCTATCCTTCTCTTTTGTGGGGTCAATGGCAAAGGAAGCAATGCTACAAATCATATCAAACTTCTCTCACTCTCTCTCTCAAAAAAAAAAAAAAAAAAACCCATTGATCTGTGACTGGATGATCTAGCACATATTTTATGTGATCTCTCTTTACTCCTTACAGAATTTCTTTGGAATATTTAATAGAAAATGAAGAAAAGTTTGGAATCTATTGTTTTAAGAAGGGTAAATTTTTAAGACTTATTTGGATTGAGGGGAATAAGGGTGAAAGGAAGTTAGAGGAACCATTCACCTTGTTTGGAAACATTTAGGAGGTATAGTTTTATTCACCCTAGTTCCCCTTAGTTCACCTTTTAATAGTATAAAATTTGTTACCCTTAAATTGGGGTGTAACAAAGAAAAAATGAACTCACTTTCCTTCCCTTCCCTTCTCCCACCTAACTTCTCTTAACCCCATTGAAATCCAAACACACCCTTAATAAAAAATACAAACCGATCAACAATTTTGGCAGGTAGTGTACTAAATGGGCTTTTTGCGTACGTACACACAAATTTCGTAACTGAAAAGGCTATTTGCACATGAAACCCTCCAACTCCATGAAGTTGTGAATTTACCCCCAACAATGCTCCTATGTTAGATAAAAGAATGCCCTTCAGATGGAATATCCTAGCATAATCCATCATATCCTCCACCATATTATGTTAAGCATTGAAATACATTAAAAAAATTAGTCTACAGCAGGAGCGGCCTAGGATGCAATTGACATTTGATAATTGCATTGTAAGGTCTTTCACAAGTTTGAATGTGCCCCTCTATTAAAAAAAAAAAAAAATTTGCACTTGCTTATATAACCAGTAAGTATTAGCTCATTTAAGCCTATTTGCTTAAATAACCCATTTCATTTGAGTTTATTCCATACACATATAACTCATAATTATATTTTTATTTTTAGGTAAATAAATGCTCGTCGCGCACCCCCATTAAAAAAATTTCTGAATCCGACACTAAATCTACCCTCAATTAACTGTATTATCTCATTTTGCAAATAAGGCATCAGTGGGGTACAATGTACAAAAATTCAAACAAAAAATACCTATGAATTGATGGGTACATATAAGGGAAAACTATACCCATCTAAATCTAAATATAGTAATTGTTAGAGGCAACAACCCACTAATACAAAATTAACAATAAAATAATGCCAAGTGTGGGCTTTAAAGTCAACCCTCCCTCTCTTCACGGTCTTGAAGCCGACCCACGACCCGTCCTTCACCCCAGAACCCCCGTTTCTCCCTTTTCTCCAAAGCGCACTTTTTCTCCCCCTTTTTCCACAATGGCACTCTCGTAAATCCCCTCAAAATACAGCCCCATTTCCAAAACACCCCCTCCATAAAGCCCCCTCCACCTCCCTCCGCCCTCACGCCTTCGTCGACTTTCCCCATTCTTTCCCCCCCTTCTCAAATCCCCAAATCCCAGCAAAACCCTAAAAAGGAAACACCCGAAGATCCAATTTTTATCGATCGGGGTTTCCAAATTCTCGTCAAATTAGGGTTAATTTGTTCTGGAAATGAGGGATGTTTTCGTGGCTGACAAGGATAGCGTCGGCGTGCTGGGGCCCGGTCCGGAGGTACGCGCGTATGAACAAGGATGAAGAGGACGAGGACGATGCCTTGCTTTGGTCACGTGATTTGGGGAGGCACTCTGCCGGTGAGTTCTCGTTCGCCGTCGTTCAGGCGAATGAGGGCCTTGAGGATCATAGCCAGGTCGAGACGGGGCCCGCGGCGACGTTCGTCGGGGTTTATGATGGGCACGGGGGGGCCGATGCGTCGAAGTTTATCCGGGATCACCTCTTTGCTCACCTTATCAGTAAGTTGGTTTTCTTGAATTTTCTTGATTTTTTTTTGGTGATTTCTTGAAAAATTCTATGTGGAATGGTGTTTTTTGTGTGTTCTTGATCCGTTAAGGATGTCGCAAACCCAAAAATTTTTAATTTCTTTAACGAAGTAGAAAAGGGTTAGTGTAATTTTAATCCGCTTTCTTGATTTTTTTTTCATAATTCGTAAGAACATGCTTTGGAGGATGATGATTGGAAATGGGAAAAGGTGGACTGCGAACTGTTGACTGACAAAACTGCAACTTTGAAGAAAATAGGTGTTATTTGTGGGTAATTGGCCTGAGCAAGATGTCCCCAAAAGTGGCAAGGAAACTCGAAGAATGTATTTTCAAAAAAGAATGAGTTAGTATGATCTAGGAAGGGTAGTGAAGAGATAATGAAATACAGACGGGTTAGTAGTTGCCTCTCTTGAGGGTGTAATTTGAATCCGCCGTTCTTTTGAATAAGGTGGGGGATGGAACTGCAGTTAAGTTTTTGCAAAACTAGGATTAGATTTATTGTAATCAGTTGGGGAACTAGGGCGCTGAAAAAAGTGTGCTGTTATGTACACATATATATTATAGTGCTACACTTTCAAGCATGTATATGCGGTTAAAATAAAAGGAATTTAAGAGAATTTTTGGGCAATCATATATGAATATCTGTTGAAAATTTTGATTTGGAAAATTTAATTTGGAGCCCACCATATGAATTGCAATACATATATATCTGGTCATCTAGATTGCACCTGAGAGGAAAGGATTTTGAAATCACATTAATTTTGAGTTTTAGTGATACGAGCATAGTTAATGGATCAGTGAGGGCTCAGGTAGACCTAAAAGAATTTGGTTTGAAGCAATTAAGAAGGACATGATAATATTTAGCTTATTGATGAGATTCCCCATAATTGATTAATAGGAGAGTAGGATTCATGTAGCTGACCTAAAATTTTGGGATAATGGCTGGTCGTCGTTGTTATTGTTGTGAATATTGAGTTTTATACTGCCTACTCATTGGGATTTACTAGCTCTGGAGATTTACATATTGATTAGATCCATACCTTTTACTAATTTACTGCTTTAATTATAAGATCCTCTCTTTTGAAGGCCCCGGCTATAGTCATTATTTTTCCTTTATTCCACCATTTTTGCTGTTCATGCCCTCTTTCAATGCAATCTTAATTTTCCATTCTCTGACATTTGTAGTCATTTTCAGGACTTCAGTACATAGAAGTGAGTGTATTGAAGTGAGCAACTGGTCAAAGATTAACCTTATATTTTCTTTGACCCACCACCTGTACTGATGTTGTTATTACTGTTAACAGATCATATGATAACTCGTCATGGCTTAGGATACTCCATTTGCTTTTGTGCACACCAACTCGAGTTTAATCCCTGCAGTTGAAGATATGTTGGTGTTACCTTGTATCTTTTTAGTTTTTACCAATTATTTCTCTTTTATGCCTCAGCATAGTTAATTGTCTTTTTGGATGAACAATTACTATTAAATTACTTCCTGGTGTTTATCTAGGTATCTTTCCCCCATTCTGTGAATCAGGTTGGCAAATCCATTACGACTCTTGTTATCAACTTGATACCTTTATATATGTGCATTTCTGGGAGTTGTAATACTAATAGAAAGTGTTATGGAGTTCCATTGCAGGTTGCTTCCTTCTATACCTCACTTCTGACATATGCTTCCCATTTCCCCATGTCTAATAGATTGTATATGGTCAAAGGATTGCTGGGATAATATTTTGCCTATGCTTGTATTTATGATTTTAGAGGCAAGTTGGGTTTGATTTAGTTCTCACTCATTGTGTTTCTTGCAACATGCCCACTAATTTTGCTTAGTGCTCTGACATTTGTATGTTCTACATCATTTTGGTTGTTTGGTTCATTTGTCAATCTAATTGCATTTTTCCATATAATTCTGCAGGACTAGCTCGTGAAAGTGGAACAATATCTGAGGATGTTGTTAGAAATGCATTTTCTGCAACTGAAGATGGGTTTCTGACTCTTGTCCGGAGGTCACGGCAAATTAAACCTTTAATTGCTGCAATGGGATCTTGTTGTTTAGTGGGAGTAATCTGGAGAGGGACATTATATGTTGCTAACTTGGGTGATTCGCGAGCTGTACTTGGTTGTTTAGGTAGGTCAAATAACATCATTGCTGAGCAATTGACAAGAGATCATAATGCAAGCATGGAAGATGTGAGGCAAGAACTTAGGTCCCTTCATCCTGATGATTCACATATTGTGGTTATGAAGCATGGAGTGTGGAGAATCAAAGGAATTATCCAGGTGACTATCTTTTCTTTCGCAACATTTACTCAATCTGTTTGAATTGTTATTTTTTCTATTAAGGCCATTTGAGTTGTTGAAGCTATGCTCTTAAATTGTAATCATGTTAAGCATGAAGCCCTCAAGTGCATACTGTCTATGTTTTTAATGTTACATAGGCTATGGAAACAGATGCTGGAGGTAGTTCCAATGTTAGTCGTTTTTTGACTACCTCTCTCTTCCTCCTATTTATTTAAGAACGCCCTTTTGTGTCAACATGAAGTATGTCAAACACTTCTTGTAGACAAGGAAGAGTAGTTACGCAGTATGACGCTACTTTATGCCTCTTGTCAAACATGTTTGGCCTGCAATTCTTTTCTTTCTTTTGTTTGTTTGTTTGTTTGTTTGGGGGATGGGGAGGTGGCAGTCTGGTGCGTTGAAGGGTAAAATGTAAATGGAAGCATATGCCTTCTACTGCAATCAGACATCTGTTTATCCTGAGGCATGTTTTCTGAAAGTTGAAAATAAGCACTTAGACTGCCCATTTAGTTCCAATCAAATGCTACTCTTATTTGTCGGATGTTATGAGAACATTATAGCCCTTTAATTTTCTAAAATGAACTTGTGCTAATATGCAACTTAAATGGATACATCTTTTCTCCAACAATATCCACGGAAATATGAATCCCTATACTGTAACTATGGTATTGTGACCAAATCCTCATATGTAATGTTGTAGTCTACTAAGAAGTAAGAAAGAATAGGTACTTGATATGTTAAACAACTTACTGGAAAGCAGCATTCACAACGGCTCTCCCGTAACTGTTAATACCTTAGTTTATTGTTCAGTAATGTTATAAAATTAGAGTACTGTTATAATCTTCTTCTATAATAATGCATCTGGATGTTCACAAGGTTTCAAGGTCCATCGGGGATGCTTACTTAAAGAGACCGGAGTTTACTATAGACCCATCAGTCCCTCGTTTTCGGCTTTCTGAACCTCTTCGTCGACCTGTTCTGTCAGCTGAACCGTCCATATACACTAGAGTTTTACGCCCACAAGACAAGTTCTTAATATTCGCATCAGATGGACTGTGGGAGCACCTGACAAATCAAGAAGCTGCTGAGATTGTGTTCAACTACCCAAGAGCTGTAAGCTTTTCTTCTCCTTTTAACCTTATTTACTCACTGCCCTCCTTTTTCACTGGGTAACAATTTACTCCTTTGGCCTCTATCACCAGGGAATAGCAAGGAGACTGGTCAGAGCAGCTTTGCATGAAGCAGCACGAAAGAGAGAAATGAGGTATGCAGACCTTAAGAAGGTTGACAAGGGAATCCGCCGCTTCTTTCATGATGACATTACAGTTGTGGTCGTCTTTATAGACCACGAGATGCTGCAAGGGCCGAATTTATCTGTACCTGATTTATCTGTGAGAGGGTTCGTTGATGCCTCTGGCCCCTCAAACTTTTCTTCGTGGGATGGGATCAATGCCAGTGCAAGCAGAATCATTTGATGCTTAGGAGGATCCTTCATAGGTTTACCCAAGCGTACCAATAGCCCTGACTGACTCTCTGGAATTTACATCCTGCATAAAAGTTGGTTTTAAATTTTTCCACCCTTGCTTTCTCATACAGTGTGGATGTTGTAAGCTTAAAATCTCATTACATCCTCATGAGTTTTATTGATTCTTAATCCTTTCGAAATAATTTCATTCCATCTATTGTGTTTAGGCTATACTCCTTCCTTTTTGTTGCCTACTATGTACATAAGCTGACGTGATTGAACGTTACTTTGCGATTAATTGAATTTTACGGTGTTGGAAGTCAGGTGCTCGCCGGTCACTGTATGTAATACTGCAGGGTCATCTGTCGGCTTCCTGAGAAGAAGCTAAATTTATATCATGTGTCCCTTGTCCCCTGCCTGATTATGTGCCCAGCCAGCGTATGCTTTCGTATTTTTAACTTCTTCCAAAATAATTTAATATTTGACATGTTTGTCCTTGTTTCAGTCCTGTGATAGCATTGGGAATGAGAATTGAGATGGCAACATCATCCAATATGCTTAACAGGCACCGGAGGATAAAATGTCGCCAGGAAATGAAACAACGATCCTGCATGTTGTGGCTCTGTAAAGTCCAACATGTGACATGTTCATTACGTAACTACTATAGTTTTATCGTTGGGGGGCAGATTCCATGAGTTAAATTTTTTTTTAATAATCTTTTAACTTTGGAGAAGAACCTCTTTTTTCTTGCTGACAAATGGACCCCCTGACGATAAAAGAGTAAAAAAAAAAAAATATCAGAGGTCCGTCTGCAACAATAAATTAAACTAGAAGTCTAGAAGGGCAGTTAGTTCAAAATATCAATACTACACCCCCTTAACGTTAAAATGTGTGGTGGTTTTATTGCCCTTGAACAATAAATAATGAAGTCATGGCTCAGCACAGCAGTGTAGTATGCGGCTCAGTCAATTTGGCGACAGGATGATTCCATATTACGGATTCTACTGTACCTTGAAAGCCAGTTTATGCCACTCTCACCGGGTGCATTCTCGCAACTTGTTTCGCATTTTATTTGTTGCAGATGTTTCCCCAAATTGAACGTTCATCGAAATCCTTCTCCATTCAATATCTGCGAGGAACTTTATTATCCAGAATTATGGAACCAAAGGCGTGTTAGCGCGACGTGGACTGATTTACGCGGTGAAACGCTGGTTGATGCTGGAGATAGGAGGGACGGTTGGCTTGTTTACCGGTCAGTGAATCGTGCAGTCAGATTAATCGATGAATCAAGCTAAACCGTGGGTTATGGGTTTAAGTTTGAAGTTTGATGGTGGGTGATTACGGTGAGGTAGAAAAGAAACCACATTTAGTTATGATTTTTGGTTACATTAATTATACGATAATTCGTCAGGAGAACTTCCTATTTGCGTATACCCGATGTAAGATCAAGCGGTCTACTTTATTTTGTTCATTCAGATATATCAGGTCCTCGTCTTGTTGAGTCAATCTTGATTTTTTAATTTTTGTTTTTGACTTCCGTTGATGGTAATTTGAGACTTATTTGACTCTTATGTACTCAAAACTTGGAATATTTCTTGGTGTCTCGTCTGTTGATTGAGCAGGCCTGCCCAATCACTACACTCCACATCTTGCTACATCGTGTTTGTTTAGGGGCTGTTTGGTTCGTTTCCTAGATATAGGGAAATGCATTTCTATGTACAAAAACACAAGTTTTGAGTTTTCCAAATTTTTCCAAGAAATAGATTGTTTCGCTTTGGTTCGCACAAAAAAATGGTGGGAAACTAAGAGAGCGTTTGGGAATCAGAGTGTTTTTTTCGTTTCCATTGCTTTTTAAAAAAAAAACAATAAAACTTGTTTGGGAACTGCAGCGTTTTTTTGAGCTGTCCCCTTACAAAAGCCAAAACATCCACGGTTTTCTCAAAACACCAAAAAGGTGTTTTGAGTTCCCCGTGTCTTATTTTTTCCCCCAAAACCCGATCGCCTTTTCTCTCCCTCAACCCTAACACCGACGCCGCCACTCCGAATCGCCGCCTCCGACCCGTCGTCGTCGCCGCCTCCGACCCGTCGCCGCCTTCCAAAGCTTGTCGCCGTGGCCGTGGACATCGCCGTCGCGTCCAGTTCCCCCAAGCGCGGTCACCGTCGCCGCCTTTCAAAGCCCTTCGCTGCTGAGTTCTCCCCCAAAACTCGTCGTCGTCGTCGCCATCGCCTCCGGTTCCCCCAACCGCGGTCATCGTCGCCGCCTTCAAAAGCCCTTCGCTGCTGAGTTGTCCCCCAAAACTCGTCGTTGTCGCTGTCGCTGTCGTCGTCGCTGTCGCCGTCGCCTCCAGTTCCCCTAAGCGCCGTCACCGTCGCCGCCTTCCAAAGCCCTTCGCTGCTGAGTTCTCCCCCAAAACTCGTCGCCGTCGCTTAGATCCCTTTGCCGTCGCCTCCAGGTTAATTTTTCCTTTTTTTTTGAATTTATGAATTGTTTTGGTAGCAATTTTTAGTAGTTGGTTGTTGTTCCTGGTTGTTGTTCCTGCACAACGGTGTTTTTACATTCAACAAAACACCAATTGTGTTTTTTAGAAAAACACAACAGCAAAAACACCTTGAAAGCCAAACAAAGCCTAATGTATTTATTTTTCTTGTGTTTGGTTTGCATAGAAAAAAGGGAAAACTTTTGTTTATATGGCAAAAAGCCAACGTGGCTGCAGTTTTCGTCGATTTCACGTGGTTGAGGAAGGAATTTGGGGAGAGGAAAAAATCTGATGTGGCGGTGATTTTCACCGTGTTTCCCTTCTTCAACCCTAGCGAACCAAAGATGGGAAAAAAAATCGACGGAAAACTTATATCCTACGTGGCCACGAAAAATCTGATGTGGAGGTGGTGTATAACTTTTTCACCAAGTTAAAAAACGAACCAAACAGCTCCTAAGAGGAAAATGGCACGTTGGAAGCGTTAGAAGCGAAATGGTCATAATAAGATTGTCGCGGCATTTTCAAATGTTTCCGTTAAGCAAGGGCAAAGTTAGGATTTTCTTTCAAGGGGGTGCCAAAATATAACTATCATACTACATTATTCAAAAACGATCAAATATGACTGTATAATTAATTTACATATATGCAAGTAGGTGAATAGGAACATGGGTTAGAAGTTCTACACAAAAAATATTCTCATGCATACTTGAATTTTTTTCAACATATTCAGCCATGGTGAGTCAAGGTGCTCCGATTTTATAATGTTTCCTTCTAAAAATATACTAATTGCAGCTGGTTTTGCCGTAACCATAAGCTACAAATTCACGCTATGGATTATACAAGTTCACATATTTATTTTATTTCTTAATGTAAAACTTAATAAAATTGGAAAATTCTTATTTTACAATTGTAGACGTAAAAAATTGTTTATAGGTTCCCGAACACAGCTCAAGACGAAGAGAAGACGAAGAACGTCGTCATATAAGTCACGGAAGATCGTCCGATACAAGAAGAAGCGAAGAAGCACGCAAAACGAAGAAACGACGGACTCGAAACTGTCTCACAACTGGCGAGACAGTATACACTATCTCGTGGGCCGAGACAGTGTAGAGTGTCTCGACCCGTGAGACAGAAAACACTGTCTCGGCCATTGTGAGACAGTGTGGGACGTTTTTTCGATGATTTTCTCGAGTTTTGTGCGGTCCACATAGCTCCATAACTACTTGGGAACATCCATATGTGAAAACGACGAAGGAATTGAGAAAAACATGAAGAATAAGCAAAACAGGCTCCACCACACCCTGGTGTGGTGTCTGCCATGGGTGTGGTAGAATCTGTCATGTCTACCATGGATGTGGTGTCTGCCACACCCTGGTGTGGCAGAATCTGCCATGTTTGTCATGGGTATGGTGTGTGTCACACCAGGATGTGACAGACTCGTTTTTAGAATCCCAATCAGTTTGGGATTGTGTTTTGTTATAAATAGAGACATGTTTTTTAGGGTTTCTTTGGCTTTGTTTAGGCTTTGATTAAGCATTGATTGGGGATATTTGGAGCACAAAAAGAGGTATTTTTTGAGCTTTTGGTTAGGATTTTTTTTGGAGAAATTAAGAGTTTTGTTGGTAAGATTAGTTTGTTCTTTCGAGTGATTTGTAATCTCAACTTATACTCTTCTTCTCTATTAGTGAAAACCACATCCCCTTCTTGCCCTGTGGACGTAGGCAACTTGCCGAACCACGTTAAAATTGGTGTTTTTTGTGCATTGGTACTTAGTTCGTTTGGCTCTCTTGGATTGGCATTTGGTTTGGTTCCTCAACACAGCTTTTGGCACAATAATTTGGTATCAGAGCTCGGGCTATACTTGGGCTATTGGAGGAGTAGATCGATTTAGGAAGCTCATCTAGGGTTTCAGTTGGTGAGAAAGATGAGATCTTTTCGGTAAACCTTCTTTCTTTTCTCAGTTTTGGATCTATTCTTTGTTTGTTTCCGCATTGGTTGTTGGTGTGTTGAGGATTATGGCCAAGAAAGAGAGAGTTGAGGGTAGTTCTTCAGGTCTGAAGACTGTCCAAAATTTGAGTATCCACTCGATGAAGATTGACATGGAGAAGTTCAATGGCACTAACAATTTTGAACTTTGACGATGCGAAGTCTTGTAGGCACTTAATGCGCAGAATTTGGAAGATACGTTAGAGTTGAACCGGAAACCGGATGACATTGATGTCAAGGTTTGGAAAAATATGAATCGGACAGCGTGTGGTGTGATTAGGTCTTGTCTCACTCAAGATCTAAAATATAATGTGATGAATGAGACTTCTGCGAAGAAGATTTGGGAGATCCTAGAGAGCAAGTACTTGACGAAGTGTATTAAAAACCGCTTGTATTTGAAGAGGAGACTTTATCATTTCTAATTGAAGAAGGAACATCCATTAGTGATCACATGAACCACTACACAAAGCTTCTAACAGATTTGACGAATGTAGATGTCATTGTTGAAGATGAGGACAAGGCGTTGCTATTGTTGAGTTCCTTGCCCGACGAGGAATATGAGACGTTTGTCCTTACTCTTATTAATGGAAAGATATCTCTTTCATATAGCGAGGTCACCGCTGCATTAGTGAATTACCAACTCAGGAAGAAGGACAAGGAGACTTCTATTGAGCCGGTAGCAGGGGCATTGGTTGCAAGAGCAAATGGTCCAAACCGAGGTAGAAGGCCACATTCTAGAGGAGCACATCTTGGAATTCGTAGGAGTCAGTGTGCTTTTTATAAAGAATATGGCCATTGGAAAGCTGAATGCCCAAAGTTGAAGATCAAGCCGAGAAGAATAAGGGGAAAGTTGTACAAGCTTCAGATGTGAATATTGTCAAGACTAGTGGTAACAATTCAGATTCGGATTCTTTAGGCTACTCATTATCTGCACTACCATCAGTTTGTGTTACCTACTCAACAAAGTGGATGTTGGATTCGGGCGCTACATACCATATTTACCTTAGGAGGGATTGGTTCTCCAGCTTTCAGGAGTTGGAAAGAGGGGATTTCGTGCTCATGGAGAATGATCACAAATTCTCTATTGGTGGTATCTATATCGTTCATATTAGGATGAGTGAAGGGGTGATTCGGGAGTTGGTTGGAGTGAGGTTCGTTCCTCAGTTGAAGAAGAACATCATTTCACTTGGAGCTTTGGAGGCAGCAGGCTATAGGATGACCTTGGCGGATGCACGTTTGAAGGTTATATTTGAGTCCATGATTGTGATGAAGGGCGTCAGAAAGAGTAACTTATACTATTTACTTGGGAGCATGGTGATTGATAAAGCTCTGACGACTTCATTGGATTTGGTTAGATTGTGGCGTTGTTTGGTGCTGGGGTATTTGATTGGTGATGCCGTACATAGGTTGTTGAGGAGTGCTTTGACCTGCAGATGGAAGTCCTTTGAGCACATTGGGATGAGCAAGACTGAGGTGGAGTTTGACACTCCTATCCATCGAGCGAGGGGTCTTTTAGGAGGTGTTCAGTTAAGTATTTTGGGGTCTTCTAAGGAGGCATCATTGGGAGGTAATCGTTTTATAGTTTTTGCAGTTGGTGATTATTCTAGGCATTATTGGGTCGCGACCAGTTCCCGTTGGTGTAAAGTCCTAGAAGTCAACAATAATTGGAAGAAGTGTATTGGCAGAAAGGTAACTCGTTGTTCTAGCTTTTGTAGGGGTCCTTTCTTACGTTTGTGCCGAGCTCACGGCAATAGGAGACACTTCATTGGTGTGGAGACTTTGGGGCGACAAGATGAGATGACAGTTTCGATGGGTCGTTCCTTTCTGGAGGAGGATCGGCGTTGGTTGTCAAGCATTAGTTCTGGAGCTTCGACATATTTAGGTCATCTTAGTCATAGGTCGCCGACTGCTGCATTAGGAGTTATTGGATCTGGTGGAGCTGCTTTAGATTTTGATCGGCGTCGGATATTTGGTTACCCAGTATTTGGTCACATCGAGGATGTGAGATTTGATCCGATTGCGCGTTTGGGATTTAGAGCCTCATTTGATTATCGTTTGGGAGCTTCTGATTTTGTTCTGAGAAGGAATGTCACTTTTGACTCTCGGCAGGTGGAGAGTACTGATCAGGTCATTTGGATATCGCAGCAGGTGGAGGGTGATGCTACTTCACGTTGGGTGGAATTTATCCACATACTCCAGATCATACTGCGTCATTTAGGATTCCAGCTGAGGTGACATAGGTTGGGGATCATTTGATTTCGGATGCAGATGATGGATTGGTTTTGGATTCGGTTGCAGCTGGTGGACATAATTTGGATACGGCCATTGGTTCACCTCAGATGGAGGTGTTTGATTTGTATCAGTTTGGGGCCGCTATCAGTTGTAGATCCGTTGGCGATATTAGGGAAGAGTTACAGACTTTTCTATTTGTTGAGGGCCTTTGGAGGCCGTTTAGGTGAACTACGTGAATGCTTGATTCCTTGGGCAAGAGGATACGTAGGTAGTCAGTTTTGATGTAGCCGATTTGGTGAGTAGATATCGACATTTGGGTGAGTGTTCGCACTCCCGTTTGGGTCTCGACTTGGATGGATGGAGTCCGTTGTCATGAGTCCGTTGTCGTGGCGTACTGGATGTAACAAGTGAGGTATTTGTTTTAGTTGGTGTTGGCTCAGTTTTGGGAAAACTTTGCCGAGGTGGAGAATTGTGAAAACGGCGAAGGAATTGAGGAAGTAATTAAGAAAAAAATGAAGAATAAGCAAAACAGGTTCCACCACACCCTGGTGTGGTGTCTGCCATGGGTGTGGTAGAATCTGTCCTGTCTACCATGGGTGTGATGTGTGCCACACCCTGGTGTGGCAAAATCTCGCATGTTTGCCATGGGTGTGGTGTGTGCCACACCAGGGTGTGACTGACTCGTTTTTAGAATCCTAATCAGTTTGAGATTGTGTTTTGTTATAAATAGAGACACGTTTTTTTAGGGTTTCTTTGGCTTTGTTTAGGCTTTGATTGGGCTTTGATTAAGCATTGATTGGGGGGAATTTAGAGCACAAAAAGAGGTATTTTTTTGAGCTTTTGGTTAGGGTTTTGTTTGGAGAGATTAAGAGTTTTGTTGGTGTGATTAGTTTGTTCCTTCGAGTGATTTATAATCTCAATTTGTACTCACTAGTAGAAAATGGTGTTTTACCTACGGAAAAATAGCGACGGAATTTTCCGTCGCTATATGTTACGTTATAGTGACGGAATTTTCCGTCGCTATTTTTTCGTAGCTAAAAACATTTTAGCGACGGAATATTACATTTTTAGCGACGGATATATTCTGTCGCTAAAATATATTACGACGAAAATTTTTTTCGTCGCTAAATAATTTTTAGCGAAGGAAATTCCGTCGCGAAAGAATTTTTAGCGACGGAAATTCCGTCGCTAAAAACTTATTAGGGCGAAATTTTTTTGGGCGCGGGCGCCCAAATTTTTTGGGCAGCCCGCGCCCGAAATTAATACCCCCTAGGTT
>BQKN01000101.1:106320-156130 GCA_022839385.1 Asparagus kiusianus
CATGAGCGTGTCTCAAAAGGCACCGAACTTCCGCATGGATGGTCAAAATTCAGCATATTTTATCAGCTGCCATATTGGAGAAGTTTAAAAATACGTCACAACTTGGATGTCATGCATATCGAGAAGAACATATGCGAGAATCTCTTGAACACTTTGTTGCAGGACGGGAAAAAAATCAAAAGATGTCTTAAGGGCACGTCGAGGCCTAGCAGAATTGAACATTCATCCGGAACTACAAGCTATAGATAAGGGCGACGGAAAGTTTGAACTCCTAGCCTCCCGTGTCACACTGTCGAAGGATGAGGTCCACAATATGTGTTTATTTCTAAAGTCCGTGAAGACACCGGATGGTTATGCTTCAAACATTTCAGTAAATGTGCATATTAAGGACAGAAAGATTTTGGGACTCAAGACACATGATCATCATATTCTATTACATCAACTTCTCCCGGTTGCGTTGCGACATGCTGACAAGGGACTCGCGATGGTGGTAATAGAATTCTGCGGTTTCTTCAAGCAATTGTGCTCTAAGGTGATTGATGTCAAGGAGTTTGAAGAATTAGAGGGACGTGTTGCTAATACACTGTGTAAAATAGAAATACTATTTCCACCCTCATTCTTCACAGTCATGGTGCATCTCACAATACATTTAGCATACGAAGCCCGCATCGCAGGACCAGTTCAATATTGCTGGATATACCCCGTAGAGAGGTATTTATTATAATATTTATTTAATATTTGTCAAATTACGTTTCTCAGTTCCATTTTGTCACAAATCATGAAACTATATGCTTGTAGGTATTTGGGTTTCATGAAACAACTGATGCATAATCGTGCACATCCTGAAGGGTCGATCGCAGAGAACTACATAAGTAACGAGAGTTTGAATTTTATCTCTCGTTACTTGCGGGGCGTAGAGACAAGGCTAAACCGTCCCCAAGGAATAATTGACGGTATATTCTACAATGATCGTGGGGAGGATACTAGATTCCCCAGAATGGAGCTAGATCAAGCCCACACATATATCCTGAGCAATGATACTACATTTAACATATACGCGGCGTAAGTATTTAACTGTTTAAATCAGATTATATCACCTCACAATAATTATCTCTATTTAACCGTTATAAATGCTTCTTGTCTAGGCTTCACATCCGACATGTCCAGACTAATCTTAAATACAGAACAAAAAATAAGAGAGTTATGGATACACACTCTAGACAATTCCCTGCATGGCTGAAGAGTAAAGTAAGATCTTTTACATTTTTGATTCGTATATCAAATATATGTGCCTTCCAACATATATGTAAACTATTTGCTTCTTTTCTTAAAGGTTGACAAACAGATTACGAATGAGATTAACCTGTCTGAGAAAGTTTGTTTATATGCCAGAGGTCCTTCTAATGTGGTTAAGCATTATGGAGGCTACTGTGTCAACGGCTTTAGGTTTAACATCGTCGGCCTCGAAGAGAGACGACAAATGCAAAACAACGGTGTGTTCTGCTCCTTCTCGCACTGTTATACGCTAGTGCAAAAGATCTAAATCTGATACAAGAGGAAATCTATTACTACGGTCAAGTAGAAGACATCATGGAGATTTTCTATGGGATTAATAAGGAAGTCAGTCATGTAATGTTTAAGGTTCGTTGGTGTGAACAGAAAAGGCGAAGGATGACTACGGTTACACAATCGTTAATCTTAACAAGGAAATATATCAGTCTGAAAAATACATGTTAGCTGCTCACGCCAAACGGTGCTTTTATGTTAAAGATATAATGAAAAATGACGAATGGGTTACCTTAAGAATCCGCCTAGAGTCTACATTCATGAAGTCGTGTCTGACGAAGATCACGATGAGGAGGTTATCTTGGCCGACAAAATAGCCGAGGAGTTTTTATTGACACAAAATAATAACCTGGACGATGAAATTGCACTAGCGCGCCCTGATGTACCTGCGATTATATGTGAGCCAAGGCGTAAAGGTAAAAAACCTGTCCGCAGCGAAGTCGATAAAACTATAAGAACAGTCCTTTCGTTGGCACGCACACGGTCGTAGGCTATCCGCACAAGATCGCAGAGTAGAGCCTCAACATCATCTGTTTGACTGGTTATCATGTATCACGATGTGTCATGTATTTATATTATTACCTTTATATTATCTGGTTGACTGGTTATCATGTGGATGTGTCATGTATTATATTATTACATTTATATTATCTGTTTGACTGGTTATCATGTATCACGGTGTGTCATGTATTACATTATTGTCTTTGTATTATCTGTTTAACTGGACATCATGTACACGCGATTCTGTTGCCATGTGCTATTTTATTAATTATTTGCATTATATACTTTTGTTGGATATTCATTATGTTTTCAAAGTATAGATGACAAAAGGATTACGTAAGAAAGCGCTTGAGAGAATATTTGGTAGACATTCTGGAGGCGACGCACATGCCTCTACGTTAGGTTTTTTTATTTATTTGTTATATTTGTATATTTCTATAAACTATTAACATGGGCCTAATATTTTTTTTAACATTTACTATACAGGAGGAGGAGATGCTACACATGACTCGCAGCCAAAGGACACATCACGCGGAGATGCTCCACATGACGTGGAGACACAGGCTGATCCTACACAACATGCGGAGATACCACCGCCACCGCATGCAGATGTATTGGAGGAGAGGAGATTTGAGCCGTATAGCGCAGCTTTAGAAGCTGTGGCACTACCGCCAGATTCTATTACGGATCAGCGAGTCCTCTGTCCGGCCAAGGTGAGGGGTGATTGGGATTCTTATCATGCTTTGTGCCCCATCGCGCAGCAAAGGTACGAACAAGCAAGGCGTAGATGCCTCGAACTGAAAGATATGAATAAATTTTTATAGTTTATCGATTATTATTTTAAATTTTTTCGCAAATATAGATTGATTCATTGTTTCATTTGATTCTTTGTTTTGTAGGTACCGGGCGACCTCCTAGACGCTGCCGTAATGCTACCAAGGAATCGAACCTCATCCCTGATATTAATCGGAGGGCTGTGATCCGATGGGAAAACGGAGTGCCTGTCGGGGCCTTTGCCAATGCTTTCAACAATTTCCTTGCCGCTTTAGCCAGGAGACACGATTTCTTCAACATTTTTTTGACGTGAAAATCGCAGCGGATTGATGTGCTAGTGGCTTGTTGGAGATATATATGTGTGAGTCATTTACTTTAATTTTCATCATTATTAGTTATTAGTTTATTATTATGTTTAATACACTGATTTGTATCTACTTTTTCTTTATATGCTGAAGCGATTTTTCTTTCTTGACGATAATATTTGTGTCTGGACGTACTGCTTCGGGCAAATCAATTTATCATTAAAGAGATGACGGTTTGAGGTAAAGAAAAAATATTTTGTCCAAATAACAGAAGATTAGGAGCGATTCTAGCATCTTGACGAGCGTGTGGATGGAGTATATTTTTTTACACTTTGCGATTATTGGGACACGGCTGAAATTTAGGTATTATTAAAGTACATATTTTTAATTTATTGTTTGAATTTCTATATTGTTTCGATTTGACATTGTTTTGCAGGCTCAAGCTGAAATAAGGAGGAATCGCAACGCGCCTCACAGTTACGAGCATCACGGGGGCTCCAGGTCCTTCAGCCAGCATTATCATCAATTAGAGCTTAAGGTATATAATATATTAGCTTTTAAGTTGAGTATAATTTATGTGTTATGGGTTAATGATCTATTTGAATAAAATAGGGAATGGGAGATCTCAGACATTTTGCAGATCGTATTCTGACTTCCTGGAGCCTGAATTACGCCGATGAAGAGAAGAAAGCAAAGAATAAGGATCTGACTGTAAGTAGCAGTTCATTTATATATTCAATTTCATATCAATGCATCATTAGTAAGTCGACTTACCCGGGTTGTTTTGATATATCGCAGAAGAAATTACATGCCAAGGTATAGGAGCAATTGACTCGGTCTCAGGTCTGTTCTAACACTCATGCCCAGCTAAGTAGAGAAGAGGAGGGCTCCATCATCGAGACGATCATTGGACCTAGTAGGAAGAACAGATACCGGTGGAGAGGATCCGAGCAGAGGCCGCACGAGTCTAGTAGCACCTACGAGTCTGCAGCACCACAAGGAACACCAGGAAGCAGTTCATATCAAGACTCGATGGAGCAGCGATTAAAAGCGATTGAAGATTGGCAGTCGCAACAAACAACATATCAGCGGGTTGCAGAGGAAGAACGGAGGCGTCGGGAGCAGACCGTATTGGAGTTCACACAATTCATGTCGACTCTGCCTCAGGAGGCTCAGGAGGCATATAGGAGGCAGTTTCTGTCATCACAGGTAATATATATACTTTGCTTTTTTTTAATTAGATGATATCGTACATACTGATACACACTGATACAAACTGTTACACACAAACCCTAACTCTAACCCTAACACAAACCTCAAAATATATACTTATAATGTTTTTATGTGATGGTGGTGTTGATAGTGTATGTGTACGTAGTGTTGGTGGGTTGGTTGGTTGGTTGGTTGTGGTGGTCGTTATGTGATTGGTTTGTGGGGGGTTTGGTCATGGTGGGGGGGAGGAATGGGGATTGGGTGTTGATGGTGGTGATGGTAGTGATGGAGGGGGAGAGGGTGTGTAGAGTGGGGATTTTATTGTGGTGGTGGTTGAGGATGGGGAGTGGGGATTTTGTTGTGGTGGTGGTTGAGGGGGAGGGGTAGGGCAAGGGGGAGTGTTGTTGGTTGGTGGGTGAGGTTGGAAGATTTGTGGTGGTGTTGTTGTGTTGTGGTGTGATGTGTGGTGATGTGTTGTGCAGTGTAGTGTTGTGTTATGTTGTGATGGTGTAGTGTTGTGTGTTGTTGTGTTGTGGTGTTGTGGTGTTGTGTTGTTATATTGTGATGTTGTGGTGTTGTGTTGTAGTATATTTATATTTGCACTCTTATTAATGTTTACACACACTTGTTAACATTTGATTTATATTTACAGGCCGGGACTACTTCACAAGGTGCAGCCGGGGGTAGTCATAATGCGGCTGGTGTTGAGGATGAGGATGATGATGATCCGGAGGATTGATTATCCTTAATATAACTTTGAAAATAATTTCTTGTGTTGTATAAACAATATTTATTATGTACATGTTGAGAAACTTTTACTTACTTTTATTGAATTAAATGTGTGATATACGCGTGAGATGTGATATTTGCGTGAGATTGAATATTATACTGCTGATTGAACAGGTTTTTAAAAATTATTATCGATATTGTACAGGGTTTTTTCAATTTTTAAAATATTTTCCAAATTCCTTTTTAAAAATTTTTAGCGACGGGAATTCCGTTGCTAAATACTATTTTAGCCACGGAAATTCCGTCACTAAATTACTATTTAGCGACGGAAAACATGCACGAAATTATATCTGACTACTTTAAAAATATATTGGCGACGGAATTTACGTCGCTAATATAGTTTTAGCGACGGATTAATCGTCGCTAAAGTTTTATTAGTGGCAGAAAAGCCGTCGCTAATATTTTTTAAATTTTTTAATTTTTAAAATAGCGACCATTTTCCCGTCGCTAACAATTAGCGACGGAATGTTCGTCGCTAAAAGTGTTTTTAGGGACCCCTGTAATAGCGTCGAACTTTTAGCGATGGAATTTTATTTTTTCCGTCGCCAAAAGTTTTAGCGACGAAATATCGACTTATAGCGACGGATTTGTCCGTCGCTAAAAGTGGAAAATCCAGCAGTGACTCTTCTTCTCTATTAGTGAAAACCTCATCCCCTTCTTGCCCCGTGGACGTAGGCAACTTGTCGAACCATGTTAAAATTGATGTTTTGTTTGTGCATTGATATTTAGTTTGTTTTGGCTCTCTTGGATTGGCGTTTGGTTTGGTTCCTCGACACAGCTTTTGGCACAACACCATAAACGCGGAGAGACCGTTACAAACTAAAAATCCGTCAGATTTGTTTGTTTCGAATTCTTATCCTCAATAACGACTTCCAAGGGCTATAAATACACCCTGACGCCCTTGTGCACGGGTACGGAGATTTCGAGCAGATCTGAGAGCAAGTACCCACGAATTTCAGAGATGGAGATGATGATTTTGGCAAACTTCGATCATAAAGAGAGAGTTCTTCATCATTTTTTTTAACAGATCTCAAAGGCCTTCGGCGTTCCCCCGAACTCAAACATCGATTTGATATCGGGAAGAGTGTTTATCTTACATTGCTGAGATATCCACTTCTGTTCTTGTTTCTAAAACGAAACATTAACACAAAACTTTCTTCACGATCAATCTGGATCGTTGAATCGATGGTCCACGGATCAAAGCGTCATCGACACAAGCAAAGATCCCACACAAGCAACGACTAATAAATAGTTTCTGCGTGTGTTTCTAGAGAATACCCCTTTTTGTTTTCATTGTAAAGAGAGGTTTTATAAAAAAAACTCACTCTTTTGTTTCCATTGTAATGGAAGCTGCAATGAAAATCATTCCCGACGCAAATAACAATTCCTCTACAAAGTGTAAAACCACGTGACTATAGCCTCAATTCATAGTTAAATTATTAAAGGCAAAGAAATACATGAAAATATGAAATAGAAACCCATTTCAAATTGCTACAACTCCGAATAAAAGAAAATCATGGAACATAATTTACTTACAAATGATAATCATGTAGATGATGAGATTCCAACATTTTCGACCAAAATGTAAACCTGCAGCACCTAAGAAATTAATCCCCCAAAGATGTTCCTAATCCTATTTGACTTCAAAGCCTAGAAAAAATAGTCAAAAAAGGAAACAAGAATGTTTTTTTCTTTCATATTAACTAATTTCTTAGTCGCACCACTTACTTTTTTTAACCATACATAGCCATTTCGTTTTTTTTTCCATCGATAACCCGTAACTTAGCCACTTAATCATTCTCTTTCACAGACCCATAATTCTTTTATCATTCTCATTCACAGGCCTATAATTCTTTTTCTTTATATAATGCACTAGCTCTCAACTTACGTTTTATTGTATGCATAGTAACTTTTAGTTAATTGTTAGTTGTTTCTCAATATCGGCGCATTAAATCTTTCATACTATGAAGAAATACATCAAATCATTGAAAATGATATTAAATTATTTTGAAATTAGCCTATTTATTTGAGAGTAGTCGTAGCAATTAGAGGAAATAATTTGAAACTACTTAAGAATTAGGAGATCTAGTAGCAATTTCCATGAGTTTAATGAATAATTTCATAATATGAAAGATGTAAGGGACCAATATGTAACAACTTATATATTAATAATTGTTGGTCATCCTATGCTCTCGGCTTTGCCATTTTGTTAAGGGGTTGTTTGGTTGGTTTCCTAAAAACCAAGAATAGGAAATTGGGTCATGGAGATCTCAAAAACATCAATTTTCTCCATTTCCATCCTTAAAACTCACCACAACATCCAATAAAATATTATTCTTATCTAATAACTCATCTACTTTATCCAATAAAATATTATTTTCATCCAACAACCCATCTCATATCATCTCCTAAAAAAAACCAAACACAAAAAATTGGTCACATCATCCAATTCATCTCATCTCATCTCATATTTAAAAAACACCCACATCATCCAATAATATAGTGACAATTCATCTCATCTCATTAACATTTTATTTCCACCCGTTTCTTCCAAAAAAACAAGGAAATTGATTTTCTTAAGTATGAGTCACATCATCCAATAATATACAAACAACCCATCTCATCTCATCTATTTTCTTATTTTCAAGAATGAACCAAACACAAGAAAGAAACTATTATATGAAATAGGTTTCTTATAATATATTTTCTTATTTTTTTTAACCAACCAAACAATCTCAAAACAAGTTTTATTAAATAACCACTCACATCGTCCAATAATATGGTGACAACTCATCTCATCACATCTCTTATTCTTTGGTTTTCTTTTTTTTTAGCCAACCAAACAACCATAATACAAGTTTCATATTTATTTGATTTTCTATTCTTTGATTTCCCACTTTTTTTAGGCAAACAAACAGCCCCTAAGTCTAATCAAGTGAGATTTTATAAGGAAATAAACTGCACAAGTTTTCACAAACAAACAAGAAATATGAAGTGCTATATAATCCAAACTAGTGTGCGGCCCCCGCAAAGCATGGCCCTAATTTTTTTAAGTCTTGCATTTTAAACTTACCTTCCTCTAAGTTTTAATACATTTAATTTGATTATTATATGCTTAAAATTATTTTATATCTACTCTTCTATACTTAAATGATGATCTAAGTTTTAATACATTTGATTTAGAAATCATATATACTCCTTTATACCTAGAGGAGGATCTAAGTTTTAATACATTTGATTTGATTTACTGATTTTGATAAAGTAAAATACCATAGCATAGACAGTAACTTAAAAAGTATAGTGGGAGAACTGTTTACGGTACAATAAATTGCTGCACCAGATAGACTGGGGGTTGATTCACTGTTCACAACACAATATTTACTATAGCATTCATTGTAGTACGAATAGTGATTCTTTGGATCCTCCTATAAGTATAGACTAGTGTGCACCTCGTGCAAAGCACGGTCCCCTATTATTTTAAGCACCGCATTTTGAACTTGCGTTCCTCTAAGTTTTAACATATTTGATTTTATTATTGCACGTTTAAAATTATAAATCATATCTACTCCTATATACTTAAAGGATGATATAAGTTTTAATATATTTGATTTAGAAATCATATTTACTCCTCTATACTTGAACGAGAATCCAGGTTTTAATACATTTAATTTGCTTTACTGTTTATAATATAGAAAAATATTATAGAATGAATAGTACCTTCAAGTGTAGAGACTTAGATCTGATTTGTTGTTTATGCTACAGTAAATACTGTAGCACGAGCAACATTTTCGAGTGCGGAGGGCCTGATTTGGTTTGTTAATACTGTAGCATGAGCAGTAACTTCGAGTGCGGAGGGCTAGATCTGGTTTACTGTTTATACTATAGTAATTCACTGGGGTATTCACTGTAGTGTGAACGGTGATTATTTGAATCCTCCTATAAGAATAGAAAAGTATATTTCAATAGAAACTCGGCAATACATAGTAGTATCACCCTTGAAGATCAAAGATATACTAGTTTTGTGCTATAAGAAAAAGCAAATCGAGATTCTTACTCGTAAATTGCTAGTTCAGAAGTAGTTTTGAATTTGCAATATGGAGATCACTGCTACTATCATAATTTGCGCTTCATATCCAAGCTAATTTATTAACACTTTCATTTCTAAGGACAATAAAGATCAGCTTCCAGAATCAAGAATTCATTCATTTTTCCAAGGGTATGATTTCTCATCATCCACTGACCAAACCTCACGATACCAATTGTAGTCCGTCAGATGCGCTAAACATACACACAACAACATCTCAAGCCAATAGAAACCACTGGTCCCCGCACTTCGGAGTTGACGCGTTTCCATTTCATTCTTTATTTCTTATCTATGCTGTTTCATGCCAAACATCAAATCCTGCCCACCATTGGTCTGCGCGTGCAACACAAGCTAACGCGCTCCGCCGGAACAACTCACTGTTCATCTTTTTTCCTCCATTCTATTACTTTTTAGCAGGCAAAATGGCCAGGTTGGTATATTTTGTAGAGCATTGGTGACATGTTGGTATATTTTCTTTTAGTTTTGTCAAATTGGTATATTTTGTCGACTCCGGCGCCAAATACACCTTAAATTTGACCGGAATCACTGTTCCGACCAGTGCTGACGGTATTTTTTGCATAAAACCCCCTCATTAAAACCCAATCATACTCCTAACCCTCTCCTCCTCTTGCCCCTCTCCCTCCTCCTCCTCATCCTCATCCTCATCCTCTTCAACCCCCCCCCCCCCCTCACCCTCATCCTCATCATCCTCCTCCTTGTTAGACCCTAGAGGGGGGTGATTAGGGTCTTATGCTAATCTAATCCGATTTTATGCCAATTAAAACTAATTAATAAATTATCCTAGTAAGTATGAAATATAACATGATATGTGAGCTAGGATAAGTAATATGAACAATGAGATATATCCTATATGATAAAAATATATGCAAGAATATATAAACTAATACAAGGATGATATAATCAAACTACAAATGTGATAGGGCAAAATATACAAGAGTAAAGGCAATTGGTAAAATAAGATAAATGCAAAAGCAAATGCGCCAATGACAAACTCAAACACACTCAAATGATCACGAAGATCGGACCTTCCGTCCTACGTCTCCGCTCCCCACTCCCGGGGAGAAATCCACTATCACAACCATGTTTTCTACGCTCACCCGAATAACGTTTACACCTCATAATATTGGTTTTCAATGTTCACTGATCAACGTTCACAATCACTCACAATGTCGGTTTTCAACGCTCACCGATCAACGTTCACTCCTCACACTCGATTTTCTAGCTCACCGAAAACTTTACAACACTAACAATGTAACAACAGATATGTTCTCTACAATAGATGAGAACTCAATGAAAGCACACACTCAATTGTTATAACTCTCACCAACCCAAATATACTATGTATGAAAATACAATAAGCTCAAGTGGGTGTGTGTAACAATGAGTGAAATCAAATCAAAACTAAACTCAAAATAAAACTAGCTTTAATAAGATGATAATCAAATAAATAGATATAAAGCTTGAAATAGAGTTTAGAAAACTTCTCAATAGATCAAGAGGTAGAGGAGAAAGGTTAGATGCTCAAACACCAATGGTTGATCTCCTCAAGCTATTGTGAAATTGATATCACAAAAGAAACTCTCAATTTGCTTAAAAGCTTTTTAAACAAAACTTAAACCAAACACAAACTCTTATTAAAACTTGTTTAAAACACTCTCTTTGATGTGGAAAATAGTTATGGCAAAGGGGTATATATAGGGTAGAAGAAAATAACCCAAAAAATCTTAAAAATCCACTAAAAAACCAAAAAACATAAGTTACCATTACTGTTCAATGACCGGGTGCTACAGTAATGGCGGTCGACCGTGCTACAGTGCGGTCGGCCGTACTGTTCACAGGCAGTTTCTGTTTTTGACAGATTCTGGAATTTTACGTATCTGACTTTGTAAAATTAATTAAAAATAGTAAATCAACTCAAAAAATCATGAAATTATGAGATAAGGTTCTAGACATGTAAATAAACATGTTAGAGAAATAATTTCTAAAATATCATTTTCCAGTTGAGAGAAATAACTATTTGAACATAGATATATAGTTTCTGAAAAAAAAACACAGAAAATACGGTTATGTAAATTCAATTGAAAATAACAAAACAACTCCAAAAATAGTAAAACTTGGGGAAATATTTGTATATATGATGATAAACATGTAAACGAAGAAATTTTTCAAATCGAATTTATCAATTGTGAAAACGCATCAGTTTTGTAAAAACATGCACGAACATGAGCTAATTAAAAACTTGATTTTATAAATTCAAATAAACATAACAAATTAACTCCAAAATTGATAAAACTTTGGAAAACATTTATAAACATGAAATTGAACATGTTAGAAAAATAATTTCTCAAATTGAGTTTCCCATTTATGAAAACACATGTATTTTGCAAGTGTGTCCAAAACATGAAAATGTGATATACTTAAAATTTGATGTTTTGACATAAACAATGTTTTGAAACACTTCGAAATAATTTTATAGACCTAATAAAATATGTATACAATAATTGTTAAGTTCATAAATCAAATCTTATGTATATATATAACTATATATACAAAAACCAAATATGTGTGTGTATATATGATTGAGCTTAAAGTACGTACTAACACACATAATAAAAAACCTAAACTAAATATACCCAAGCTTGATTGGTCTTCGATGTAGCTCAATTTGGTACACTTGCGGATGAAGCTAGAACTTGGATCTTCAATTTGAATTGCATAGACTTCACTCCACAATTCCTTCAACCTCCATTTGATATGGTCGTGAATGTTCGATTCCATCCATCCTCCAACATATTGTTTGTCTATAATAAATAATAAAACATGAATACTAGACAAACAACATTAGTGGTAAATTATTTGTTAAACATCATCAAAACAAAGAGGCCAACACTCCTCCTCCTCTTCAACCTCCCCATCTCCATCCTCCTCCTAAATTCATCCACAACTGCTAGTAGTTCAGCTAGCTTCTTGTTTGGGAAAATATTATCAGCCTTCATCCTTTCCCTAAACCCATACGCTGGAATCCTTGCGTTCAAGTAGGCTTCAAACAACAACTCATGTAATTTCATCCTATTTCTGTACCTAGCTTGCCTTCATCCATTCTCTTTCATGCGCTTAACCAAATATTCCCCCTCAAATAGAAGTTATTTTTAGCATATATCCTCAGAAGAGCATCTTAGAATTCTGATGAAAATTTATTTCCCAACTTCAATGTTTTCTCAAATACTTCCTCAGCCTTATCTACACAACCACGACGAGGTTTAGCCCAACACACTTTCCAAACCCTCTCAACACTAGAAGCTTTGTCAAGAGAAGCATATAGAGGGAGGACAAACTTGCAAGCCATAGATTGAATCATTAGATCAGGCCATATTCCCTCAGTTTTCATCTTCTCCACAATCTGTTCGATGCCATGATGACGAGGTTTTGTGTCACGCCCCGCTTCCTAAAATACCGGGAATTAGAACGTGAACAAGCCCGCAACGTATTAGATTGAGAAGAAATATACACTGTTATATTTTTTTCTTTTCTTTTATTCTCAACCTAATACACTAAGCTTCTGGAAACAATACAATGCAAAGGCACAGGTCCCCGATCACAGTAGCGAGAATATAATAAACAATACAGATAGAAAATATACATATCACAACTGAAATATCATCCGAGACACAAGGTTTGGGTCTATCATGCCCTTATTACAAACAGTTCAACTAAGATAGGAAAATACATAGTCCGACATAATAAGAAGGAAGTACTACAAAATAACTAAGTCCCTCGAAAGACTAAAGGATAAGTTACTACATAAGTAATCTAGTGTCCATCAGTGATTACGTAAAAGAAAAGGCTAAGCTTCCGTCTGTTCTTCTGTTCCACCTGGAAGACACTCCGGCTGGGTATACTCCTGCTCTAATGCATCATCATACTGGACCTGTCCATCCTCTAAATCTGACGTACACCAAAAAAAACAGGTGTACGTCAGGGTGCATGGCACACGGCAAGATCCCACAAGGAAATAATAGAGCGGTCGTGCGACCAATGTAATAATGGTAATAACAATGGAAACATACAACTGAAATACCAATAATCTAAATATAATTTACTACTAGAATAGAATAATCATAATAAATCCAAGAAATTAACCAAGTAACAAGTCAATCATGCAGCTAGCGATCAGAATAATCATCCAAGTACAGGGTCATATACTAGCTGGAATTAATACTTAAAGATCTACAACTCGAGACGTAGTACGTCGAGCGAAATAATCCAAACAAGGAAACCCTCATGTATATACCATATGTCTCAAATTATAAATAATTAAATATTAACCCCAAACTATGTATGAAAAGAAACATAACTGGCCTACATCTCACAAGAAATCATACCTAGCCAAGTAACTAGCCATTCTATAACAGGTCACTGGTCACATCTCACATAGAGCTAACACTCATATCACCGGATAATTGACTGTTCACAAATCCCCTACGTGCATCCAAACCCGCGAAACGGTTCGGTGAGAGGACTACACGAAATCCGATTTCGGCATGGTTCGAACTCAAGCAAAACTCGGGTGACGAAACGATTTCACTAACCAAGTGCGAAACGGTTCACTTGGCCCAACAAACTAACCCCAGTGCGAAACGGTTCACTGGTTCTAGTCTGGAAGATACATCAACAGTCTTATCCGATCACATGAACATTAACTTCCCCATCCCAACTCTCTTGTTTTCTAAGCTAACATATACACAGGTTTCTAAGTCTTTAAACAGAACACCTCAGGCCACACTAGTCATGAATTTCTAACAGTTCTTAAGCATAACAAAGAATAATAAACACAATTAATCATATACAGCAAGATCATAACATATCACATAATTAAAATCATGATAAATTCATAATTATTCCTTTTCTAAAATAAATCCTTAAAAATTATTTATAAATGTTCTAAAATAATTCCTTTTATAAAATAAATCCTTAAAAAATATTTATAAATGTTCTAAATAATTCCTTTTAAAAAATAAATCCTTAAAAAATATTTATAAATGTTCTAAATAATTTCTTTTATAAAACTTTCTTAAATTACTGAAATTATTCTAAATTGATACTTATTCTAAAATAAATTCTTTTAAATTATAATTATTCTAAAATAATTCTTTTGTCAAACAAATTCTATTGTTTTATTATAATTACTCTAAAATGAATTTTCACCAAAATAATTTACTATAATTATTTTAAAATGATTATTTTGTCAAATAAAACCTTAAAAATCATAAACTAATCTAAAATAATTTCATCTTATTTTATCTTTATAGTATCTATATTCAAAATATTATTTTTTAGTATCATTCGTCAAATAAATCCGTACATGTCATCACAGTATATGTATTACAATGTGAATGGTTATACGTTATTGTCCACAGTCCATTACGTCCATGACAGTTCTATACGTTATAGTTCTCAGTCCAATATGTTCACGACAGTTCTATATTTGTAACGAGTATTTATTCGGGTAACGAGTTCGTATGCATAATTAATCTGTAATCAATCTAAAATTGTGCTGAGCAAGAATATGGATCGTGCGAGCAACTAATTAATTCACAGCGGATTGAATGACAAGTCAAGAGGGTATCGGGATCTTGCCTCGGGACCGTGGGGTCTGATGATGAGGCTACGATGCCGATGCGGACGCGGCGTGTAGCGATCGAGGTGACGTAGCGGATGGCGGTTCTGTAACTAGGTGTGCGTCGGCATACGATCGAACAGGTGGCGTGCGATGGAGGAGACGGAGCTGTGGGTCGAGCTCGGGCTGATGTGGACCTAGGCGTGGCTGCAGCGCGCTGGGGTGTTCGTCGGACTGCTGGAGGACGGCAAGGGGCTGTGGTGTTCAGATCTGAGAACAGGGGAAAAAGAGGGATGAGGGTACAGGGGGCGTCGAAGGAGGCGGGTGGCTGGCTGTTTGGTGATGATGCGAGGCTGAGGTGCTGTGAAGGAGGGCGTGGTCGGCTAGGGGTTGAAGGAGGAGGAGCGGCGGATGGCCGGAGGCGGCGGCGAGGACAGTGAAGGCGGCGGCTGACTGTAGGGGGCTGGCGTCGTTTGAGGTGGGTCAGCGGCGAGGGAGGAGCAGAGGGCGGCGTGGCGTGAGGTCAGCGAGGGCAAGGCGGCGAACTTGGGGTTGACGGCGACGAGCGGGGGTGGCCGGAGTTGGGCGAGCTCAGAGGAGGTCGAGGGGACTGCAGCAGCGACGGGGCTAAGGGGATGGCGGTGCTGGAGGAGTGGAGCGATCGCTGGCGGTGGCTGGGGCGTCGGAGAGATCTGGGGAGGTCGGAGAGAGGAGCGGAGGAGAACAGGGGACGTCGGGGTGAGGTGGAGCGCGAGGGGACGATGGATTGGAGAGAGGGCAGCGGGCGGAGAGGCTGGCATCGGCCGAGGCGGCGCTGCGGGGTTCGTCGGCGTGGAGCTGGCGCTGGCGGAGTGGAGAGGAGGCTGGAGCTGGCGGTGGAGGTCCGGGGCTGCGGTGGGTTGTCGACGACGGGGCTGCGGGGTTGGGCGAGTGGCGCTGGAGCTGGCGGCGGTCAGAGAGGTGAGCGGGGAGGCGTGGGCGGAGGAAGGAGGCGGCGGTCGGTCTCGAGATCGAGAGAGTGAGAGAAAGAGAAAGAAAGAGAGAGAGAGAAATTGAGCACGAGAGAGAGAAAGGCAGGCAATGTTTAAATAGGGAAAAATATAATTAAAAAATTAAAAATAAAATAAAATATTGAGGGGTGATTCGCGTGGAGCCGTTTTTTTGGAAAAGAAGAGGAGGGAGAGAACGAGGTTGTTGGGGTAGCTGATGGGGGTTAGACGCGGGAAGCAAAAGCTGGGGTTATTTTCAAATGGGTTCAGGTATTTAAACGAAAATAATTAAAATAAATAATTTCGGGTACTTACAAAATTAAACTAATTACATAATAATTATCTACAATTAAAAACATACATGTTGAGCTAATACAACAGTTGATACGAAACTGTCGAAATATACCCATATTGTACAATTAAACAAAAATAATTAATAATAAAAATATATTTACTTATATTTAAAATCAAATAATTATGTGACAATTATCTACACGATAAAACATACCAGTTATGCTAATACGACAGCTGTTACGTAATAATTAAAATAATACAATAATTTACACAAATAATACGTACTTAATAATTCAATATAATACAAGAATTAATACGTAATAGTAATAATAATACGTCGTATTATTTAAAATAAT
The DNA here is from genome assembly GCA_022839385.1 of Asparagus kiusianus. Taxonomy (NCBI): domain Eukaryota; kingdom Viridiplantae; phylum Streptophyta; class Magnoliopsida; order Asparagales; family Asparagaceae; genus Asparagus; species Asparagus kiusianus. Next base: position 122,829 of record BQKN01000101.1, read on the forward strand.
ACGTAATAGTATCAGTAACACAACGGATAAATCCCAGATATTTTCATTGCACTAAATTAATTTATAAATATCAAAATTATTTAAATAAATATATAATCATATTTTTAAATCATAGAAAATTCTAAAAAAACGAGAAAAATACAATACTCTTTTAAAAATAATATTTTAAAATACCAAAAATTTATTTTAACTAGTATCAAAATTTTACGGTCATTACATTTTGTTGAGGAGGAGGAGGAGGAGGAGGAGGAGGGGAGGTTGAAGAGGATGAGGAGGAGGAGGGAGATGGGGAGGAGGAGGAGAGGTTAGGAGCATGATGAGGTTTTAATAATGGGATTTTATGTAAGAAATCCCATCAACACTAGCCAAAACAGTAACTCCAACCAAATTTAAGATGTATTTGACGTCGAAGTCGACAAAATATACTAATCTGACAAAACTAAAAGAAAATATACCAACATGTCACCAAGACACTACAAAATATACTAATCTGACCATTTTGCCATTTTTAGCACTAACGGCGTCAATACCATTTCTCTATTCTTTTCCTCGTCCCCTCCGATTTAATGCCTTATTTGGATGGAGGGTAGAGAGGGGGAGGGGAAGAGAAATGCGGCTTTCAACTTGTTTGGGAGTTTTTTTAAGGAGGGTAGAGAGGGGGAAGGAAGGGGAACGGATGGTAAAATTGCTTGGTTTTCTTTTCCCCCGACTTGGGCGGTAGAGGAGGGTAAAGGGGTGTAATAACATTCTTACCTCCATCAAAACAAATAAAAGGGCTGATGTGTTATTAGTATAAAGTCATTTATGTAAATTTACATATATTTACTTCCTTTCACCTTCATTCACCTTACTCAACTCCCAAACAACATATTACAATTCTCTTTACTTCCCTTCCCTTCCATTCCCTTCCCGTTGTTTACCTTCCCTTCCCTTCCCTTATGGCCCGTTTGGTTGTATGTTTTTACCATGTAAAATGATGGAAAGTGTAAAAAAGTAGGTCCCAATGTCAGCTTTCATCACTTTCAATTGTTTGTTTGTAGTTGTGAAAATAGTGTAAAATGATTTCGTATGCTGATGTGGCTTGTAAAGTGATTTCATAAAAAAAAGACATGATTTTAGGAGAAAGCTGACATTGAAGTCAGGAAAAAATAATTCCAACCAATATGATTATTTGAGTAGGGACCACTTTTTACACTTTCCAAACAAACAATTAAAGTTTCATTTTGCAAACCAAACAAATGTTTTATGATTCCAATGGAATAAAAAATAAACAAAGAAAAGTATGAAAGTGAAATTGATGAAGTAGACAACAATTTTCCAAGTTGTGTGATAAATACACAACTTTACCAACAACAACCAAACAGCCCCTTAGTAAACTCCCAAACACACCATAAAAATACTAAATTCTTTGTCTTTGCTGAAAATCCAACGAAAACTGTGGGCGGGAACGAAAATTTCTGCATTTCGCCGTGAGACTGCTCTCAATCTTTCTAATTTTTGTTAATTTGTTCACTTTTTTGTTACTTTTCCTTGATTTCACTGTCCGATCTGGATCTAATTCGAGCTAGGGTTTATGCTCACTCGCTCAATCTAGGGTTTCGAAACCCTAGCTTTAACTCGACAGCAGCTCCGTTTCAGCTGTAATTGGAGCGTGTTTGTTTGATTCTTGTTAGCTAGGGTTTTAGTTGTGTCTTGATTCGTTGCTGACTTTGTTGTTTGGTTCAGAAAATGCCGGGGGCGGATGCGAACTGGGAGCGGCTAGTTCGAGCAGCCCTAAGGAGAGAGCGGGGAGGCGATGTCGTGCAAGGGCAGCCGGTGAGTGGAATCGCTGGGAATGTGCCGTCGTCGCTTGGGAACAATTTACACATTGATGAGATACTGAGAGCGGCTGATGAGATCCAAGATGAGGATCCTAATATCTCGAGAATCTGTAAGTCATTAATGAGTGTTTTGCTTTTGATTCATTAATCAAGAAGGGAAAATTCTCAGTAGTTATTTACAGTTTCTGATGCCTCATTAGTTTATTAACTTGATTAACTAGATACTTGAGGAATGTAAGCTTTTGCATGAAGCATGAATGAGCATAATTTACCATTGTCGACATATAAAATCCCTAAAATTTATATTGTATTGTATTTGTTAAAAGCGCATATTGCACGAGGAACTGTGCCTAATAGGAGAGTCAGCTAACAACTAAAACCTACACAGGGATGACGGGCATCATGCGGGGTTTCTCTTACTAGAGTTATGACAAACATGATGTTTATTGGACTCAAATTTATTGAACTGTTATCATGGTAGTCAAACAACTAACGGAGTACAAGTTTAGGGACTGCATTAGGAACATACTTCTTTTTTTAGAATTTTTGTAGAATAAGAAATGAAAACTTGCAATCACGATTAAAGTGTTTATTGGGAAGGGGTTTTGTCACCTAGCTAGGACAGACAATGTTAGTGATCTTTGTGAATATTAGAGTGGAAGGGAGAAACCAGGTTGCAGGCTTGCATCATTTTCTTATATGTTGGAAGCATGCAAAACTCCAACGGTCTCACCAAATACCAAATTATACGCAATTGAACACCTATAATGTATTGTTATAACAGGTCCAAAAGTGGACTATAAATTTTGTCCAATCACAGGCCTGTAGAAACCCTTACTGCCAGATCTGCAGCTACTGCAGTCCGGTTTTCAAATAAAGAAACAAGCGATTAGTTGTGTGAGAGGCTCCCGGTATTAACCAGATCGAACAAGCAAAAAGATAGTTGGTTGAGATGTTTGTGTAATGTAAGCATGGCTATTAAGTAAGTGCTTGTGGAATACAACGTACATATAATGTGCTTGTAAAACTACCCATGATATTGGAGGAAAAAAATCATAGTTGCGTGGTTCCTGGGACTACCCCTTGAATCATTGTACAGTTCCTGCGAATCGATTATCGACACATTTGCGAACCGATTCCCTCGTATACATGAATTGGTTCCTCACAATTGGCGTACCTCTTGCAAGTCTGTGGGGCGCAAGGCTTTAAGTGCAACTGCACAAGACAAAGTGCAATGTGCGCAATCGAGTGAAGGAAGGTGCACAATAGAATATAGTAGTCAATATTTTTACTTAACTAAATACTTATCTTAATAAAGTGTGAAATGAAACTATGATGCCAACGTGAACTATGTGAAAAGAAAAACAGCAAAAAGCGAACTCCATAAAAAGAAGTATTCAAGTATTTTGTATGAAAATTTATTGAAATGCATAATTAGCTTTCTAGTTTCTAATTCTACTATACACTTACAAAAACTGTAAGCGTGCCCAAAACTATTTTACAACGTACGACTGATTTAACTTGCGTACCGAAGCAAGTTACCCATGTCGAATACAAATTTTCTATGTGGCGAATTGCGTCCTCGCATTCGCACCACGTCCTGCTACGTACTGTGTACTGTGTAACTATGAATGAGATTATTAAAGAGTGCATCGAGAAGTTCAATGCAGCCTGAATTGAGGGTAAGTTTGATTTGAGATGATTTGTTCATGGGCTATAAATGATGTGTGTCAGTCACAAACAATAGGACCATGTTGATGCAACAATTAAGACTAGGGCAAATTCATGTTGTGGAACATAGATTACCGATTACGAGCGAATTGTAAGTAAAGGAACTAGAAATTTTAGATTGATAAAGTTGTCTATAAGAAATTCTTAGTGAGAAGAGAACAATAGCTAATATAAGAAGGCACTGTATAGTAAAAATTTGGAAGCAAGTGCTAAAACTGGGGTTCTCACACGCTAAAGAAATATGGATGGAGGCAATAAAAATAATAGTGCTTCCTAAATCAGTAGTGCAAGAACTAACTCTCAATAAAGTTGGAAAAAATGGACTTTGTATTTGAATCTAGAGACTGGATTGGAGTTCTTTTTGTAACTATCACATAAATCAAATCATCAAACAGGAAGGACATAAGAACTCTGCATCTGGGAGAAAGCGATAGTAATAATTGCTCTTGAAGTGGAGAAAACACTACATAATTGCTGGAATTGGAGAGTGTAAAGGGATATCTTATGTGGGGCACTAGGGTTCTGAAAGAAAAATATTTAGAACATGGGAGATGTCCGTCTTTTCGGGATCAATAATATGTTGTGTATACTGGTACCAGTGAGGTTGAGCTTAGAAATCTGTAGAAAGCTAAGAGATTGGTGCTATAGTAAATCTTTCTGACATTTCTTTCTACTCTTCTCATGTACAATCTCATGTTTAATTTTATGTTGTCAGAGCCATCACCGAACATTTCTTCCGTATCTCTGCTAATTTTATCTCTGAAAGTTAAACTTTTCCCTTTTTTGCTGGACAATGACAGTCACCTGTGTAACCTTTTTTCCTTTTGCAGTATGTGAACACGCATATTCATTGTCCCAAAATTTGGATCCTAACAGCGAGGGCAGAGGTGTTCTTCAATTCAAGACGGGTCTAATGTCAGTTATAAGGGTAATACTTTACGTATAATGTCAATTTCATAATTATTTTCCTTGGATAATTTCTTTGACGTTTTAGTATGGAGTTAGTAGCTTCTGATGGTTCATTAAGTTGTGAAGTCATCTACTGCTCTTCTATTTAGTCTCATTTAGATGTTCTATGTCATTGAACAAATTTTCAGCAAAAGCTTGCAAAGAGAGATGGTGGAAGCATTGACCGTAGCCAGGACATTGCTCGTTTGCAAGAATTTTACAAGCTTTATAGAGAAAAGCATAAAGTGGATGAGTTACGTCAAGATGAGATGAAATTGAGGGAATCTGGTGTTTTCAGTGGGAACCTTAAAGAGTATGTGCCTTGATTCTCATTTAGATATTTCATTCTATTCACTGTTTCGTCACAAAACAAGAATTGTATGCTTATTATCTATTTGGCCATGTGTTCTTTCAAACAGGTTGGAACGTAAGTCTGTGAAAAGGAAGAAAGTATTTGCAACACTTAAGGTTCTTGGTATGGTACTTGAGGAACTCACGAAAGAGATATCACCTGAAGCAGCTGACAGATTGATCTCTGAAGAGGTGTCCTTTTCTGTAGACATTTGTTATTACTTACTTTTGATACATGATTATTTCTCTTCTGGAACGCTTAATATTTATCTTTGATTGAGAAATCGTATGACTACTGTTTATGCACTTGATTTCTATACAGTGTATTTTTGTAGTCTTATAGACAAATCATTTCTTTACTTTTGCCATTTTAGATGAAACGGGTCATGGAATCTGATGCGGCAATGTCAGAGGATGTAGTATCTTATAACATTATTCCGTTGGACGCACCGTCTGTAACAAATGTGATAGCATCATTTCCAGAGGTGGTGAATTAATTCTGTCAAAAGTATTGTTTCTCATGCCTTTCGCGCCTAGTTCTTTATTCTGATGATTCTCTTCTTTAGGTGAGGGCTGCGGTGTCATCGCTAAAGTACTTTAGGGGCCTACCTAGGCTTCCTGCGGAATTTCTGGTTCCTGCTACAAGGAGTGCAGATATGCTTGATTTCCTACAGTATGTCTTTGGATTTCAGGTCTGATTTTTCTTTTCGATAAATGTTTTCTTTTCAGCTTTGGTTTTTCTTTTAGATAGATGTCGTATTCTGCTGTCTATTAAAAAATTATTTTATTCTGTAGTGTCATTAATGAAGATAGTGCAAATTGGTAACATAATATTTTTTCCCAGGGCAATATTTTTTTGCAGCGGTCCTTTTTGACTCTAATTCTTGAAAAAACCTCTGTGACTAATGTCACCTGGTTTAGTCCTTTTTGGGGGGCAAAAAAATTTGTGGGGCGAAACTGAATTAAAAGGCGATTTCGAGGGTTAAATGGGAAGTCATCTGGAAGAAGGATTTTCTCTTTCCCTTTTTTGGTTGGGGTACACAAGGGAAAAATAGTAGTTCTTTGTTTAATATCCCTATAACCTTTGTCCACTCATTATATTAGTGCTTCCGTGCTTGGGAGGGCGATCTGGGCCAAACAAGCAATTTACAAGTAGTAAAATGGCAAATCATAATCACAAGTGCTTTTACCTCTCGGAGGTTTATATGACAACAAGCCGTGTTTGTTTTAGATATCTTTGTCTAGCAACTAGTTATAGAAAGATGAACGTGGCTTCCACCAAATATATTTGATGTGCTGATGTGAGAGAGAATGACACATGTTTCAGAGCATATGAAATGACATTCAACTATAACTAGGTTGTCAGGTATGAAAAAGTTCCCACATTATCAAGTTCTCCACATGTCTAAACTTATTTGAACACTCTAATCAGTTTTCTTATTATCTTTTGTGGTTATTGCTTTTGTTTCTGCATGTTATAACTTTGAAATTTGATCAATTATATTTGTTTTCCTCCATAATTCTGAAAATTTAGAACTCCTGTCCTCAATCTTGAAGTTCTATTCACAGCCCTTCAAACATTGAGTAGACAGAATTTGTTAGGTAGTTAGAAGCAGAGTGAGGATGTGAAGAACCTTCTCATGAACTGCAACATTTTCTGTGCCCCTTTATAGCTTGTCCCAAGCAGGGTGCCTTCTTCAATCTTTTAATGAAGTTCTTGCTTACATCCATCTTATATGAATCTTTTGTGTTAGTATAGCCACTCCTCATTCTATACTGAAGGGTGTTACGAACTTTTGTCATTTGTGTTAGCAGTACGATCTCGAGTCATATGCTTTACATGCCGGAGGGAACTGTTGCAATTAGAAGAAAAGGGAATATTCATTCTCCGCTTGCACATATTGTTCGTGCCTGTTGGTTTCATTTCTTTGTATGATAAACCTATAGAAGCGCATAGTACTCGACTACTCGTGACTTGTATAATGGAAGCAGTCTATAACTTGGTCTTATAGCTTCAACCTGGTGGCTGGTGCTAACATGTAGGATCTGAAGTTAAATTAATGATGGGGGACCGGTTCTGCATCAACTAAAATTGAATTTTTGACTCCTTAGATTTTGATTACAGTAGTTACATATAATTTCACAATTTGGTTTCTTGAACATTTTTCTTCAAGTTTCATCCTTCAGATTAGCTTCCATTTGTCAACAATATATTACACATTGCATTTTTTGTGTAATTTCTAATGTATTACTAACTGACATGAAAGATCTCCAATGAATTTTCTGTATTCTCCTCTCTGTGCTGCAGAAAGATAATGTATCTAATCAACGTGAACATATAGTTCACCTTCTTGCTAATGCACAGTCTCGTCTTGGCAGTCTTGATGGAAACGAACCTGTAAGCGCGTCACACTTGTGTATTTTGATTCGTAACTTTCTTCAGTTCTCTTGCAGTCTTCTGTTATTTCCCCCTCTCTGGGACATATTTATAAGCACATTCATGATGTTTTAAATGATGTTTCCCTCTATTTAAGCATTAGTTTCATTTGAATTATTTAGAGTGTGCTGAAAACTTAGTTGCATCAAGAGTATTAACCAAAAACTAGTTGCATCAAGAGCACCCGACAACAACATCAAGCTTTCATTCCCATGAAGCTTTACGACATGAACATCTGTTGATCTATCAAAGTTTCTGTTCAGATCAGATCCTCATCATGAAATGTTAGATAATCTCATGCATTGACTAATTTATGAGATTTTAACCTTGTATATGGTTCCTTAAAACTCTGAGATTCTCTAATATGATTGGAAGAAACATGTGGGTGTCAATAGAACTATTGTGCTGAAAGACACTAATAATATTTACATCTTACAAACTATGTTTTATTTTGTTATTACTCAATTGCAAAGAGCTGATTTCGATGGGTGGCTTAAGTGCTTTTATGTCATAGGCACTCAAAGGAGAATTGAAGAAGTTAGATGCGTTGCTTAGCCTTCTTGTCAAAGATGGACTAGTTATCCACATTCCACCTCTAGCTACTTAAAAAGTAAAAGAAAACAACACTATTAACCTTTTAGACCGTTGCCTCTTTTCAAGTCAAACACAATCTCTTATCAATCATTTCATAAGCAGTTAAGCACTCTACTTAACAAGTAAAAGAAAATATTCTCTAGCCTTCTAAACCGTTATATTGTTTAGTGAAACAGGATCTCATTTATCTTTCTCATCCGACTTTACCTACCGAAATCAGGTTAGTTATGGAGCGGAGGCTCCTCAAGAGATTTAAATTAGATGTTAACCTGATGTTTATCCTCTGATCACATGCCACCATTGAAATTATGGACCTGTCTTGCCACAAATCCTAAAAGGCCAGTTGGCACCTATGACATTCCAGCTGATCATGCAATTGGTTGTGGTAAATCCTAGGAGGCTAGTTGGTAGTAGGGAAAAGTTTCAACAAACTTATTCATTTACCATGTTTCTGATGACTATGGGTTTTATTGTGTTCTTCTCTTTTGTAGGTTATTCAGGGTTAGCTTGTTTTATTAGTTTACTGCAAAACTCAAGCTTTACCTTTCATGTTTCCATATTGATTAATTTTTTAATTTTCTATTTCATGTAAATTTATTAGTGAAATATTGAACTGAAGCATGCCTAGCTCTGTGATTCACATTCTCTTTGCAGAAAATAGATGAAGGTGCTGTGCATATCGTATTCTCCAAATCCCTTGAAAACTATATTAAGTGGTGCAACTACTTGCCCATTCGTCCGGTTTGGAATAAGTATGAATTCATTTCATTATGTGACCTTCTCCTGTAGTTGCGGTTGCTCTAGAAAAAATTTATAGTTTAATTTCACCTTTACTGACAACAATCTGATGTTTATTGACTGTATTGATTCTCCACAGTTTGGAGTCAGCAGTCAAGGAAAAAAAAGTGTTGTTTATTTGCTTATTTTATCTGATCTGGGGGGAGGCTAGCAATGTTAGATTTCTTCCTGAGTGCTTATGCTACATATTTCATCATGTAAGTTCCCTTGACTATCTGATCTTATGCTACTCGATCTTCAATATGACTTATCTGCCAATTTCATGTAATTCCCGAATATCTGATGTTCTAGACTAATTGTTCGAAGATGCTATGTCCAATTGGCAAATTGTCTCATTCAACTTTACAAGGACTAAACATTCTCTATCCATATTGCTAGTGTTATTAGTTTACTAATAACAGTTTCTGAAGCAGCATGTTATTTTTCAAATTGCTCATTCCAACATATAAAAGAAACTTGACTTCACTATATAACCAGCCGATAGTGCGACAAATATTCGATCTTATTGGTGGCTTAGGCAAAACTATTATGCTGTATTTTCATCTATGTAACTACACTATGTATATAGTTTGAAGATGATATTGTGTTTATAAAAGCAACTAGATCGCAAAGTGGAATTGTGGACAAAGGGGGTAGTTTTGCAATAGAAAAATAAATATCTATATAAATTTGCAAGGCATATTTTGGCTTTGCAATGGATGCATACTTATGTTGGATGGACACTCCTATGATGTAGTACCTGTATCCGACACTTTTTGTACCTGTACATGACGCACACACTCCTTGAATATACACATACATTCATTCAGACGTATACTCAATTATATAATTCACATTTTAACTTAAAACACTTGTGATCCGCTTCTTGGATGTATTTCCTACACTTCAGATCCACTACCAGAAACTTGCTTGGTGTTCGGTTTGTTACAGCATGTTCTCAGTTCCGAATTGTGATTTTAGAGGGTCCTCTACGTATCTAGTTAAGAAGTGAACGTTTTTTCAGTTTATAATTCACATAGTGAAAGAAATATAAAAATATTATTTTTTATTATCAAAATATGTGAATGAAAGATTGCATGCAAATTATTAATTTCTATGTATATATCTGTCTTTGTCTGCGCATGCGTGGGTGTGCACGCTTGTGTGTGTGTGTAGCTGCCTGTGTGTGGGTGCACGCACGTGTCTTTGTGTGTTTTAAATACTAGTACTCTCTGTACTGCCTCGTTACCTAGTTGGTGTCTATCATAAAGATATCTTTTCCAATGGAACATTGTGTTTATTATTGACTGCAGATTTCCTTGTAATCATGGATTGCACTTGCATTCTGCGAATATGCTCTAAACCTATTATAGTTAAACTATATACATTACTGAATAAATACTATATGAATCATTATGTTTCTTTATCTTTCCTTTCTTATTTTAAACACTAATACTTTGTGCTGCGCTCTCTAGTTATATAGTATCCATTATAAAGATTAAATTTTCAGTGTTTCTTACCTTTTCCAATCGAACTGTTGTTAGCTATTGTTGACAGCTGATTTCTCATGGTTGTACTTTTATTCATGATCTGTTTTTATGAAAAATTTCATAGTACCTGGAGAACATAACTAGAAATTATGAATTTTCATTGTAGTTGTGCCAAAGCTTCAAGGAGTGGGATTGCAAATTATTATTAATCATTACCGAATCATAAGCTGGAATTTGTATATAACAGGACCTTTATGGAACTATTATAAAGAAACTCGCCATACTACAGACTTGATTTGGAGATGGATAAAGCCAAGAAGTCAATAAGGGTTTGAAATGGCAGTAGTAATACATCAAAAATGTTTTACTTAAGGGGTTCAAAAAACTAAATAATGATACAGCTAAAACCACAAAGGCAATTGTTTTTTCTTTTCGAGTTCTTTTTCCTCCTTCATGTTAGTTTATTTTTCCCACTTTAGTGTTTTTTTTCTCCCTTCACGCGGTCATCTTTGCGGTTTCCTCTCTCCCTATGTAAAGTGTCACCCTCTACCGTTCTAACCTTCTCCTCACCATGATGTTAACTTACCGACATTATCAAAAAAGGGAAAACAAAAAAGCACTAATAATCGACAGCAGAACCGAATTTTTTTATATGTATAATCATAATATGAAAAGCATGTTACCAACAGAAAATGTGCTACTTTATACAGAATAATAATGATTTATGTGAACAGTAACTGCAGATAAAAAGTAGCACAAGGAGTTATAATAATCTCATGAAATCAACAAACTGATGTAGCAGAAACTGGATGGTTCTATGACTATCTCTATCGTAGAACTAAGTTATGTAATGGCAGATGAATGATGAACTGTCTATGTTTAGCATGTGCTACTAACGCTTTATATTTTGTGCAATCAACATATTTATTTTTCAGTTAACTAAAATTGTATTCTTAATTCAAATGTTACATCATTAATCATTTCACTATGTTTGAGAGTTGGAAGGGGACGGAAGGGAAGGGGAAGTGAGGCTAGGGAATGGAAATAAAGGGGAGGAGAAATGTAATAATCATGTTTGGGAGGTTAGTGATGGGAATGGAGGGGAATCATTTTTTAGCCTTTGGATTCATATCATAATGGTCCAAAATCTTTTACCTCCTCTGCACCCCAAAATTTTTTGTTTGGGTGGGCGGGGGGTGAGGGGGGGGGGGGAGGGGGGAGTCCAGTTATATAGATGGAGATTAACGGATGTAAACTTTGTCAACTCCCTTTCCTTCCATTCCTTTAAAAAAAATCTCCCAAGCAAGGTAAACCTATTTACCTTCCTTCCCCTTCCCTCATTCAAGCCCATCCAAACAAGGCACTTGAGAAATTTTGAAGAGTCACTTACAAGATTCATCAAATTTTAGTTTAATCTGGTTACAATATGAAGAATCATGTCGAGAGTTTTTAGATTTTTTTTTGTCCTTTAAATATAAGATTTTAATTATCTTTTAGATTTAATAAGCTAGTCATATATACCGAAAACCAATACTTTGGGCTGGAACTGATAACTAGAAATTCTACCAATATAATGGCCAGTGGCGAGGTTTTAGACATAACTTTGCCTATATGAACCATAGTTAACACACCTGATTCAAACCATCAATCCAAATGGTTGAATTTTTAATGCTTCTTTGTCATCTTATGTCATGTGGCTTAGAGTGGTTTGCAATTGTGTTTTAATTTTTTTGGTATGGTTAACATTACGTCTGGATCTTCTTTACTATTTATGCTGAGCCTTTTCTTTTATGCTTGTTGTCATTTTGGGGACCTATTCTGCTTATTGACATGAACTCATTGTGTTAAAACACATAGTTAACTCATTGTGTTAAAACACATGGTTAAGTTAAAAAAATTGTTTTCTTCATATTTTAAGTTCACTCTTTGTTTGATTTGTAGTGATGTTTACATCATGACATGTTTGAATTACCAACATACCCAAATAAAATGGGCTAAATTACCAGATTGGTTTTCTTTATGTAACACCACTTTACTAATTTGGTATCTTTGTTGCTTCGATGACTTTTTGGTATTAAAAGTTAACAAAGTGTCCAACTATGTACTCATTTTTCCCGCCGGTAAAAATCTCGAACATAAAATTGGGGAATTTGGTATTAACTGTCCCTCTCTGTCTTTGATTTGTGCGACGTTATCTAATCCCTACCATATCATTTGAACACAGCAGCATTAGTGTTCTAATATCACTCAAATTTAGTCACGTAAGGTCACATGTATTTTACCTGCCAAATTTTCACTGGCGACGATGAGAAAATGTCTACTTGCGGACAAATTATCAAAACCATAGAACTTAATTTTCAAAAATTGACCTACTTACCTTTTATTTAGTATTTTCGACCTAGTTTCAGCCAGCTAGCTGAAACTAGGTTGAAAATGCTAATAAGTTGCGAAAACTTCACGAGAGTTGGTCATTAATTAATCAGCGCTAAACAAAAAAGCTTGGCGTAGATGGTGGTCTGCTACCGAACTTCACGAGATTTTGTATCCCGTGAAGTTTATAATGAACAACACAAAATAAGCAATTACGTGTACTGGGTTTAGTGGTTATGGCATTAGCCTATAAGGCTTGGATAGGAAGCATAGGGTTTGAATCCCAGCCTTGTAAATTTTTTTACTATTCAAGGGAAAAAATATGTTGGGATGAGATTCAAACTCAAGACCACTTGAGTGATTGAATTCTAGCTTTCTTTGAGCTAACCACTTAGCCAACTATTGCAATCATTTTAGATTCGAACTTGAAATTATATATTGAACTTCCTGGGAATCTAAATCCCGGGGAGTTTAGCCTAATTCTAAACGCACGGGATTGAGAATCCTGTGCAATTTAATTGCATGCTAAACTACATGTGATTCTAAATCCCGTGAAGTTTTAGCAACTTATTTCACACTTTCGATCCAGTTTCAGCCAGCTGGCTGAAACTAAGTCGAAAATGCTAAATAAATCTCAAATAGGTCGATTTTTGATATTAAATCTCAAAAAGGGTTGTTCATGAAAATTTGTCCGTCTACTTGCACATTTGGTGGACTTTTAATACCAAAAAGTCACGGAGCAAAGAAGGAAAAAAAACTGGTAAAGGGGTGTAGCAAAAAATACCAATTTGTTAATTTAGCAAAATAAAATCTGTTCAGTCATCAATGTGTCATGTACACAGTATAATAGCAACCTTTTAGTTCTGTTGCCTGGTGTAACTAAATGATGACAATGTATGGAAGTGATTAGAAACTGTTTAAATTCTATTTTGTGAACGCACGAGAAGGATGCCACAATTTTTATGGTTAATTTATAAAAACCACCTGTGTTGATATTTTTGAGAATCCAATAAGTTGTAGTGGTTATCTGATGGATATCCTCATGGGAAAGCACCAATCAGCTGGCTGCATTCTTTGAGGGAAATGCGGGAAGGAAAAAGTTGACATCTAGTACAGCTATGTCTATAAATCTGTTTTGTAATAGTTATATACAGAACACATGAATTTTAATGATGTTTAGTTCATGTTTACTTACTATTTGGTGCATGATTAGTGTTTTCTGTTCTCTTTTGACTGTTGTGCTTGTGTTGTTTCCACAGATGGCAAGAGAATTGGAAGAAATTATGCGTGAACAGAGTGCTCAGCCTGCTAAAAGCTGTGTTTCCCAGAATGGTGTATCATTTCTTGATCACGTTATTTTTCCTTTATATGATGTTTTAGCTGCTGTAAGTTTGTTTCTGTCTCATAATTTTAATTCACAATTATAAATTTTATAGTTTGCATTTCTTTGTTTCTTTTTATCTATTTATCGATTAGCAGCATCAACTTGGTTCCTTTGCGCAATTGTGCTGTTACCTGCAGACACTTATACCATGAGCATAGGCATATGCTTATCCTTAATGTGTGTAATATCTAAAAGATATCATTCTTTATTTCATAATTTCTTTGTATTATACGTACATAATGTGTACTCAATGTAAAATTACGTAAATGCATGCATACATACATGCATACGCACATGCGTAAGCATCGTTAGTGATGTGATAGAATTTGATTCATCGAGATTGCAAATCTTAGAAACTTGAGATACCAATATGGTATGAATACAAATTGATAAATTATACTTGTGTTTGTTACTCAGTTGTAAGAATAATCATACTTTGCCAAGAAATTAGACAGATCATAAAAATGCAATGCATGATAAGTCAGATAGAGAATCCATTATTGATCATATATTTGATATTTAACCTTTTAGCCAAATACATTTATGATATGTCTCCCAATGTTTCTAGTGCACATTACACATTTTTAGTATACATCACAAAGAGTATCTGACACAAATCTATCGTGCATCAGACTGTTCAAGGATTGAACATATCTGATATGGATAAGACTCACTTGTTCCTGCAAGTTGGATATCTAAACTTTTAAAACAGACCATTTCCGCTGCTACAATGGTCATTGAACATATCTGATATGGATAAGACTCACTTGTTCCTGCAAGTTGGATATCTAAACTTTTAAAACAGACCATTTCCGCTGCTACAATGGTCAGTGCTCAAATTGATCAAATTATGAGATAAATTGAATTGTCATGAGATGGTTATGATGAATCAAGTACGGCTTACTATTAAATGAAGGACAAATTTTCAAAACCGACCCTTTTGTGTTTTTATTTACAAAAAACGATTGGTTTTGTAAAAATTTACAAAAACCGACCTGTTTTCAACCCAGCGTTGAAAACAGGTCGGTTTTTGTAAAATTTTTTCGGAAACTTCACGGGAGTTCAACTCCCGTGAAGTTTAGTGTATTTTTAAACTTCACGGGAGTTGAACTCCCGTGAAGTTTAATTTCTTCATAAATCTTCACGGGAGTTTAACTCCCGTGAAAATTTATGTACTTATGAAACTCCACAGGAGTTCAACTCCCGTGGAGTTACAGGCCAATATCGCCAGCGAGCCGCTCTCTGGAAAGTTGAGACTGCAACTTCACGGGAGTTGAACTCCCGTGAAGTTGCAGGTTATACAAAACATGCACAGCCTGCTGTGCATGTTTTGTATACGTACCTGTTAACTCATATATATTAACTCATATATATATATACCAATTTATTTGCAAACAACGATCACAACAATATATACATGATTCAACCATGAATTAAACACGTACGATTATGTATATGAACAATAATTGATATTCAAAAGTTTAACATTTGAAAATTAAGGAAAGTTATAAGTTTTAACAAAATAAGTTCAAATACAACCCAATATAACTTTCCTCCTTCCTCTCCCTCTCTACCCCCGCCCCCCCGCTCTTCCCCGCCCCCTAGGTTCTTGCTGCTGAGCCTCAACTATCTGAGTATCCGGCTGTGTATGAAGCTGTGAAGTGTCGGCTCCATCAGCATGCGAAGTGCCGGCTCCATCGGCATGCGAAGTGCCGGCTCCATCGGCATACGAAGTGCCGGCGCCATCATCACGTGGCCGTCGACGTCGAGCATACGCCTGCCCAAATGAGCGAGACCTATCCTCACGACCTGCGAACTCGTCGGCGTGAGTCTTATGAAACACTTGCGCTATGCTCTTCTTGATCCTGCTGATGAGCCCTAATGCCACATGATCCTGAATCTCAGTCACGTGCGCATCAATATCAGTATCAATGCTATCTAAAACACGAACCTGCGAGGTAAACAATTTATTAAGTACCAACTCAATAAAAAATATTATAATTTAGCTTAGAAACTTACGTAATCTCTCTCGTTCATCCCACTAGGGATGTAACTATCTGTCGGTGAGCGTGGTATGTGTCCAGCTGACGGCGCGTGATCCACCTACGTGTGATATCCTAATACCAACGCATATACGCGGTATAGTCAACAGCTGTGGGCCTCGTATCCTGTATGAAATCTCACCTGTGAACCCACCTGTCTATGTAGGCCTCACGGACTACGGCCCAATCAGTACGGTGCGATGTAGGACGCCGCCGACGATTGATCTGCTCGACAGGACCTAGAATATGCTGAGAGAGCATAAACTGCCGTAGCACACGGTCCGGGATATGCATCTCCACGATCTCCCAACAGATCAATGGAACTCTAGCTCTCCACAAGTCGGGACTGTCTAGGCAGATAGGTGCAAGAGAATGCATATCAAGCTCCGATGGTGTATAGGGTCTCCACTTGAACTGAAATAAAACAAAATTTTTATCAGTATCATACAGAAAAACTATAATATTCACACTTCTTGAGTTTTATATTTACCTGTTCGTGTTGGAGGCCATCAAGCACATTTCGGTAAAACTGACGGTGATGCGTCGCTGATCTGTACTGAGCGTATCGCACGTTATACCTATATGCAGGATAGCGAATATATAAGTACAAATTCAATACGAATGAAATGTGTGTATAATTATACCTGTATGCCAAATGATACTGCACCTCCAGGTCACAATGCATAAGTAAAGTGGGTCGTCCAATATGAATGCGCTCCCATGACCAAATCTGTATCAACGTACAACATCCCTTAAATTCTTTATTCTGCATCAGAGATACCCTATCCAATTCTCGATACAAGTATGCCAACACCGCACTGCCCCAAGATAGTGCGTCGCATGCACCGAAATCCTCCAGCAGTGGTAGCCATCGTGCATGTATGAGAGTCTTGCTCGCATCAGGAAATAGTACGCATCCTATCATGTGTAATATGTACGCACGAGCATGAAACTGGAGCGTCTCAATAGAGGCATCCTTTGGTATATCGCTCTGAAATATTTGACGAAGCCATAATAGCTTTATCGCACCACTCCTCAAGTCGAGAACTTGACCAAGAAGCCTAGAACATACCTCCGGTTGTAACAAGCAAAACGTCTTTGTATTTATCATTTAAGTGGATGCCATCAATGCTAAGAAGAGGACGACAATATCGAAACCCCTCAATACATGGCCCAAATGCCCAAAATACACCGGTGAACCACCGTTCTCCGCCATCAATGGGGTCCGAAGATACTTCGTAGACAGTCCCCGGATATTCTCTTTTGAGTGCTTCAAGATAGTGAGGTAAGATCTCATACGATTTATCCCAATCCCCGAATATTTTTATCATCGCCTTCCTCCTAGCATTCCAACACTTGTGATATGATACATTCAAGTTGGTGGCTTTATGCACTAAAAGACGAATATCTTTCGGTCTTAGATCAAGATTCTCCCTCAGATGCGGTAAAATCAATCGATATATAAAAGAAGAGGACGCATTCTTGTTATTCATCTCTAATCGAGGATTGCTACAAGTGTGGAGTCCATTGTATGTCGTGATTTTGAATTGCCTGCCTACTCTTACACCCGAGCGTGAATTAAGCTTCCACGAACACCTCATATTATCGTCGTGGTGTCCACTATTATCTTCAACATCGTCATCTTTACGATAGAAACAAACCAATTATAGCTTATAGTATTATTTTTGGTTGGCCTGAACTTCACATTTTTTGCAATGGAATACGTACGAATAGCATGGATCAATTTTTCCTTACTCTCGTAAAGATCTCCCTTCATGAATGAGAAGTCCTCGGCTTGTGTATCAACACCGTTATTAGTGCTAATAGGAACACTTGCCATCACAGAGTTTTCAATCCATTCATCTCCTTGAAGTTCATCGGGCGACGGATCCTCTAAGACGACATACTCATTATTAGCATAACATCCGTCGATGTGTTGGTTTTCCCCGTCATCGTGATCTATCAAGGTCATGCTATTAATTTGTAATCCCTCATCATCATCATTCTTGAATTCGACACTTGCATTATCTTCTTGAATTCCCGTGTTAGTATTGAAAACATTCGAAGTGCCCACGAACGAAGGACCGCTCATGTATTGTGATTGTGTCCAACATTCATCTTGTTGAGGAGATAAAAAGCCTACGGAATCAACTTCATGGTCCTCCAATATGCGGGAATACATTCCTTCGTAATTCAACGATTTGCTCAAATCCCTCTGATGTTTTTCAATGAACAATTCGACCGAACGCTTCTCGTCGTGTTAGGCATGAATGAGACCCGTATCCTAGTCACTTGATATTTGAATGCCACTTGTTCTGTTCCCCACAACAGGATAATTGCAAACCACATTGAGGTGATACTCACGTGAGTTGGTTAATATAAGTTTGTGTAATTCATTAACCAACTCATCGAAAGTACACGATTTTGTTATGAATAACGGTCTCGTCGCGCCTCCTTCATAAACGGGCATATTATTTTCGAGGTAATTAATCTTCCCATCATAAGAACAGAAAATTACGATTCGATCGTTCATCGTTACCTCTGAAATCTAATTTATGTCATACATATGTAGTAACACTAATTTTCACATTTATTAATAATATCCCCTCTAATTTCACAAAATTATTGATAATTTCCACACTAATTACACAAATTTTTTGCCCTTCACAAAATTCGTAAATAATTCACAATTAAATTTTAAAATCTAGATTTTTACATGTAATCACAATCAAATAGTGAGAATACAAAAATTAGAGAGTATTAAATTTTTTAGGAAGAATTTACCTGTTTTTTAGACTGAGATCTGACGACGATCTGACGACGCCGGCGATCGGAAAGGAGGCGGCGGCGGTCAGGCGCTGGGGCGACGGCGCTCGGGGGCGGCGGCGATTGGGGACGAGGGAGGTAGGATAGGGTTTATCGGGCTAGGGTCGGGCTGGGTCATGCGCGCGTTTTATAGGCACGCCAAACTCCACTGGAGTTCAACTCCCGTGGAGTTGCAGGCTGCATTTCCTAGAGAGCGCGTTCTGGGAAATGTGGCCTGTAACTCCATGGGAGTTGAACTCCCGTGGAGTTTCATAAGTACTTAAATCTTCACGGGAGTTGAACTCCCGTGGAGTTTCATAAGTACTTAAATCTTCACGGGAGTTGAACTCCCGTGAAGATTTATGAAGAAATTAAACTTCACGGAGTTCAACTCCCGTGAAGTTTAAAAATACACTAAACTTCACGGGAGTTGAACTCCCGTGAAGTTTCCGAATTTTTTTTACAAAAACCGACCTGTTTTCAGCGCTGGGCTGAAAACAGGTCGGTTTTTGTAAATTTTTTCCAAACCGGTCGTTTTTTGCAAATAAAAACCCAAAAGGGTCGGTTTTGAAAATTTGTCCATTAAATGAATCTTCTGCAGGCAAAAATATTTGGTGGTGGTAAACTAATTAAACGGGTAACTTTTAATTCTTAAATTTGGTTTTTGTGTGGATTGCTGTTGAATCATCAATGGTACACTTTTTTTGTTTAGATATTAGAAGGGAAAAGTAGAAATCTGAATATTTTTGGCCATGATCCAAAGTCAGTTTCCTTGGCAAGTGACAAATTTTGCAATAGTCTTCTGTTACTCAGTTTCTGTAATGTACCCGGTACCTTTTCACATATTTTTCAATTAACTCTGTTTCAAAGAAATGTAACCTTACCTGTGTAAACCTAAAGTTACTGAATCTGCCTTATCCAGGAAGCAGCTAGCAATGACAATGGGCGGGTACCACACTCTGCCTGGAGAAACTATGATGATTTCAATGAATATTTTTGGTAAGTCAAAAGTTCGCGTCCTGTTATGTTTATTACACACTCACTGTATCAAAAAAAAAAAAAGGCAAAGAAGCAAAAATGGAAAGAAAGAAGAAACCCTGCATTTCTTTGTGACTTGGTGATCCTTTTCCCCTCTATATCAGGTCCCTTCACTGTTTTCAGCTTGGCTGGCCTTGGCGTGACAACTCTTCCTTTTTCTTGAAGCCCAGTAAGAGTTCTAAGGTAAGTGGAAAGTGTTATGTCCATACTGATTGCATATCTCTGAAATCTTATTGTGCATTTGATTTCTGGAGTTTTGTAATGATCATAGTAAAATATGTAGGTGTGGCCGATTCCATTTTTATTTTTAGAGAAGTTTATCTTCGTCTTTCTAGTAGTTTTTCTAGTTTGTATTCAAACCCTTCAGTGATAATTCCAGTGCTTATTTGTATGAGTTATATCAGCATGAACCATCTGTACATACCGTTGGAAATGCTGTATTAAACTTCATTATTAATTTTTAATAAATAAACTGTCCGTTAGCAACAAAGTAGTTCAGGTTGACCGCATTTTCATTTTTGAAAAGTGGTTCGTTTGACAATCATATTGTCTTCTTTCCTGATGGATTAGAAAGTGCTTTTTGTTTATAGTTTGGTAATATTACGGGTCTAGAGGCTCATACACCACAATTGTTACAAGGCTGGAATTTGCGATCTATATTGTGACAATGCTGGTTGATATGGTTATAGGTATACGTGTTTGCTTGGTTTCTTCTCTCTTGTAATTTTTATGCTAGTCAGCTTCTCTTTTGCTTTTAGTATGCTTTCTCGGCACTATAAATCTAGACAACTGATATTCAGATTATCACATTTCTTATCAGTTTTGCCCATTGCATCTGAAATAACTTTGTCAGTCAGAGTTTCTTGAGGATCAGTTACATGACCTTTTATATGGGAAATCAATTGAATGTTGTTCCTACCTTTTGCAGTAACCTTGTCATCTACCTATCATTAAAAAATGGAGTCTTTCCTGAAGTATGCCTCAAAATTGGCAAAATTTGGTCATCTACTGTTGCCATTATGTTTGTCGGTTGCCAGATCCTGGCCAAACGAAGAATGGGTAAGTGTCTATGGTGCCCTGGATATGAGATGTGCGTTAGGAAAGCTGTCCTTGGTGTTCTACAATTTAATACCTTGGAACAAAGTAGTACGATGAACAATTCTCCTGAAATATAGTTAGAAGTAATTTCAGATGATAAACTTTCTCATTCCGAACTTATTGTTCCTCATATCCAATTTACGGATGTCAAAAGCTGGATTTTGGACTAGGAAGGCGCCAAATACGTGCACGGACATGATACAATAACTGACAAGAGGGCAGGGAACATCTTTGGATAGTAGGATACATGGTCAGGTAGTATCTTTGTATAGTAGGACATGGGGACATGGATAAACACAAATAAAGGTGTGCAAACACTACGCAATATCAACTACTGACTCATTAATGATGAATATGTTATGTTTTATCAAAAGCTATTAAAGCATTAACTGTTTGACATCTTTGATTTCTAACCTTGAACTGGAAGAAAATTTCAGTGTTCAATCCAATATCCGATTTAAACATGCCCATGAAGCACATGTTTAATATGTGCTTCACTTGTGATAATTAGTGTCAAAAATCTAAACTAAAGTGTCATAAACTATGTCAGAGGATTGTCTTATGTCCATTTAGATGAGCCATAATCCTGAGGTGTCTGGCACAATTTAAAAAAAAATCCATTTCTGACCGATTACATGATCTTTTGTTCTTTTAGAACTATTCTTCCAGTGTTATGCATGTGTTGGAAGCACGATGCAAGTATTTTATCCATGGAAATCAGAACGACAATCATTCTGAGTATCCATGCGTCCTCTACTGTTAATTATGCTGGTTTCTTCTGAATCATGCTCACAGATTGTTTTCTGAAGAGTTCAGATATTTCAATTGTTTTTCACCTTGTATTTCCTCTCTCCTGCTATATTTTTTCTTGCTTCTGGAGGAGGTAAGAGTGTTTAAAAACTGAAAATGTTGAACATCACCATTTAGCCTTTTGGGAGCTTCAATTCATGTGCTTACGCTTATCTTTTAATAAGCGTTAGTCCGGGCATATCTGTATTATGTTAAAAAATAAGTTCCCTTTTGCTACCTTGATTTATTTGTTTTTTGGCAGTATCTTCTGTGTGTAATTGTTAAAAGATGCTCATTAATTGAAAAAATAATAGGGTTTGATGGTTGTGAGCTAGTGGCTCATTTAGCAAAATGGCCTCCACCTCATACCCATTAGCTTCACAAAAAAAAAAAAAAAAAAAAATCTAAGATGTCTGCCATGATTATTTTCTTGTAAGTGTTATGGTGGTTTATTTGAGTTGTGCTTCTTACTGCACAGGGGTTACCATCGGTTGGAAGACATAAACGTTGTGGAAAGACATCATTTGTGGAACATCGAACTTTCCTTCATCTTTATCATAGTTTTCATCGTCTGTGGATTTTCCTCTTTATGATGTTCCAGGTTTGTTTACTGAATACATACATACTTTTCTTTAGTGCAGAAGTATACGTGCTTAATTACAATCAAATGTTAAATTGACTTCTAGATGGCAGACAGAATCCTCAGTTTATTTCTGTTGTCATAAAACAAATTTGAGAGCCTCACTGTTTCTTCATTACAAAAGGAGGCTATCAGTTTAAATTTACAGTGTAACAGTGATAGTGTCCAATGTGTCCAATGTAACAGTGATAGTGTCCAATGATCCTGTATGAGATGAAGCCATCATACAAATGTTCCCCTGAGTTCTAACAAAATCGGGACTTACTCCAATCCATTATCTCAAAATAATATATTAATCTGTTACCCTGATACTCTTTCTTTTATCTTTGCTATTTTTAACCTATAACTGCATATGTTCTGTTTTTATGTGTTAGAATGTAAAATTTTATCCCTCAACCTCATCACGTCTTCGGAGATTTGATGCACTGAAGGGAATTTTAACATGTGATAGGTATGAGAACTATCCAAATTCAAGTCCCACTGGCCACAACTTAAAGCAGATTAGAAAAAACAATGCTGCTGCATGAGTCCAAGTTTCGGCCCTTAAAAAAGTGCGCTCAATCTGCTGGGGGCATATTAGAATAGAAAACTATATCCCTCAATCCCCATCATCAGTTCATAGTTTTGGTGCCTTGGCAGGGATTTGTGACAGCATAAACATTTTAATCATGGATTGGATACTATCTTGTATCATGGTTCCTTTTTTTGGGGTAATATTTTGTTTTAGATCACTTATGTGTTGCCTCTTCTAATTTTTGAGAATATGCCGAGCAACCGAAACCTTTTGTTTTTGCAACTGGCTGTCTATGGAGTATTTCCTGTGGCGAGGAGACTTGTTGCATTTATAAACAATGTTTACTTATTTTATTTGTAGCCTAGACCGATATTTCTGCAGAACTTAAGGCTGATTGCGCTTTGCAATCCATTTAGTACTGTTGGTTACGCTCTTTGTCCTTATTTGAAGAATATGATACATTTACAGAGGTCATGTATTTTGCTTTTTCTAGCCTGTACATTTGGTTCACTTTTCGGTTAACCCGCTTCTTTTCTTTCTTGACTTTCTTTAGGGATTAACTATCATTGCCTTTAACGATGGACATGCAAATTCGAAGACCGCAAAAGATGTTCTCAGTCTTGGGCCTACGTATGTCGTTATGAAATTTCTTGAAAGTAAGTTGGCTTTGATCTATCAGCTCAAAATAGTGTAGCGTACCTTTTTTATTTGATTAAATCCAGGATAGTATTAGATCGTATGTGATGTATTTTGAAGCACCTTCAAAGTGCTGATGACTGTCGGCATTTTTCTTTGTTTGTTTAATATGTCACTTAGGTGTGCTGGATGTTATGATGATGTATGGTGCATATTCTACATCTCGTCGTTCAGCTGTTACACGGATTTTTTGTCGTTTCATTTGGTTTTCTGTCGCTTCCCTGGTCATATGCTACCTGTATATGTGAGTTTGGCTTTTTCTGTGTACTTCACCAAATTTTAGGGGTAATTTTGCATGTTTCATTCTTAGTTCTTTTAAGGTACTAATGAATGCAAGTTTTTGGACTTCAGTAAAGCTATGCAGGATGGAACTGATTCTGCTGTGTTCAAGATATATGTCTTTGTAATTGGAATATATGCTGTCATTCAGCTCTTTATTAGTGTGCTCATGCGAATTCCATTCTGCCATCGTATGACAGAGCCTTGTGATCGATGGTCTATTGTGCGGCTCATTAAATGGATGCACCAGGTCTTTTACCTGATGTTTTTGTACTCTTTAGCCTTTTGAATTACAGTCCAAATATCTGAAATGAAATAGATTCTCTCTCTGACATTAAATCACCATGATTTTATTTGTATATTTTTCTTCTGTGAAGGAACATTACTATGTTGGACGTGGAATGTACGAGAGGACCATAGACTACATTAAGTAAACATCTTCATCCTCTCCTTCCTCCCCCTCATATTGTACAGCTGCATTGGAACCTCTTATAATGGATCAGATATACTATATCAGTGGTTTCACATGCTTATCTGTTTGTTCTATGAATAAGCACTTGCTTAAAAGTGCACTTTTCTCTCTAGCTTGGAAGTTTGAATATCTGCACATCAGCAGCAACCTTAATATTTCATGGAAAACTTTTGCCTTAAGACTGCTAAGTGTAGCTGTAGAGTTGTTTTATGAATTTGAAATTTCTCATTGTTGTTTTCTTGTTCTTCTTTGATTGACCAGAACTATGCTTCTTTTTCTTATTTTTTGGATAATGATTTGATGCCAACATGCCTTGTCCTTGTAATTTGGCATCATTTCTCCCCTTAGGTTATTCTTGAATCCCGCTTTTAATTTGATTGCACATAATCTTTGACATAGTAGTTACGTACTGATTTTGCAGTGTTAAAATCTATCATAGTTGAAGATGTATTAATCCTATAGTTAATTAAAAGTGGTGTCTGTTTTTCATGCTGCTTTGTTGTTGGCTTGACCTTTGAGTCTGTCATCGATGAATTGTGATGTAAGATAAATTGCAAAACATACTAATAATTTCCTTATTTATAATTCCAATTAAGGCTGCTCAACTTCTTCTTTCTTGTCTTTTAAATCTAGACTTTCATGGCTGATCTGATTACTGCTGTTGCTTTTAACTTTTTTTAGCTTGTTTGATATGATTCTGAATTTGTGTGGTGTATTCGATAATTTAATTGAGTTTTTTTTGATAATGTTTTGCAATTTTAGGTATATGCTCTTTTGGCTCGTGATATTTGGGGCAAAGTTCTCATTTGCATACTTTCTCCTGGTAACTTGTTGGGTTCAATTAGCATTTAGAAACTGTTTTACTTGTGTATTATTTACGTGCTTTGCTCTCGTTTTATGTAGATCCAACCACTGGTATCACCAACACAAACCATTGTTGACTTCACGGGCTTAAGATATTCATGGCATGACTTTGTGTCAAAGAGTAAGTACATTGTTTTATTTATTTATTTATTTATTTTTGTTTTTTAGTTTTTGGGTTCCTGAATTGAGATAAGTGTTTGAACCCTTTTAACTCATGCAGCTTAACCTACGTAATATAATTACTAATAATATGTTTTTAGCAAAGGTTGTCAAGTACTTATATCCCCTTTCTTGCATTTTAAAAATGTTTTAACTACATTATTGTTTGGTTATATACACTCTTTGCTCATGTTTCTGAACTAGTTTTTTCAAAGCTTAACTATAACTTTATTGATTGGGTCTCATCTATCAATTAATACAAGCATGTTTTTTATGAGTGAAATCATTGCTTTTGAGAAACTATCAGACATTAAGTTGTTGTGACGCATTTGGGTTCACATAAGGCTACAGTCCAAGGTGAATCCAAGAATGTCAAACCTGTCATGCACTAATACCGTACAACAAGTTTCACCATCACAATTACTATCTCTTTAGTGGAAACAAACAACATGTGTAGGTACAGAACATGCAAAAGAATAATAAAGTAGTACAATGAGCAAGATAAGTACAAGATAAGTACATAAGAGATGTACAAATAAACGTTATCAGGGCCTAACCGAAATAGAATAAAATATTTCTGAAACTTGAACAAATGTAATATGTCACAATACATAGAGTCAAGTGATATCCTACTAAGGCACTCAGCCTTTACAATATAAAAATACAAACTCTAATGTCTGAAGATAAACATCTACTGTGGAGCTCTGAAAATAGCTACAAATATAATATAATAGATGGAAGCTACTATGCATCTCCATCAACCTGCGACTCCGTGCGTCTGACTCGCTGCCTGAAAAGAGGGTAAACAACGAGCGTCAATGCGCTAGCGAGATCATCTCCACCGTCCCTGGGGAAGGGGTAGGAGTGTATAAAAAAATACAAGTTAGTATATATAGATATAAAATCATCTATACTACACTAAGTGAAAATTGGCATTTAGAAACTCACAACACCAGAATTAGTACGTCGAGCGAAATAATCAAAACAAGAAAACCCTCATGTATATACCATGTCTCAAATTGTGAATCGCTAAATACCAATTCCAAACCTATGAATGAAAAACAACACATACCAGAACAACTCCTAACCTCAACCATGATGAACCAATGTCAAATTCTCGGACTACTCTCGGGTAGTTGGCGCAGTCATAAGAAAAATATCATCCATCATAATCATCTCCATAGAACATGCCATGTATGTCTAATATTCAAAATATACCCTACTCTCGGGTAATCTAGCATAGGAGCAACAAAGCAAACGGTGTATATACATCTACATGAAATAACGATACTATTGTAAGGCCATCACAATATCCTGTGTCTACCACCTTATTCAATCGTTTTGCGAAAATAGGTAAATCACACTATTCCCTATGATGCATACAGATGTTCGCTAAGCGGAGTATAGACATATCCGTTCAATCCGAAAATACCACGATTATCCTAGGGTGTGGTCCATCCGCGGTCTCATTTGCGGTAAACTAACCAACTCTAAGTGTATTCCATCCGTGGTCTCATTGTGGTATACCGACTAACCCACTAAGCATCCACAACTGATGTAATATGCATTTCATGTGTCATTCCAACACCATTATCTTAAACATGTGTTACGCATCTCAACAATTCATGTAAACTCAAATAGAAACATATATCAAATGTTCGTGCACGTAACTCGATGTGCGGATCCAAGTCTTGTGTTCACAAACACCTCAGGTGTTAAACAAATAACAAACAACATGTAAACAACGTCAGTCGACCGAGAAAATCCCTTGGTCAAACAACTGTTGTGCAAAAACATGCACATGCACAAAACTGCTGGTCGGTCGACCGGCGCCTATGCGGCGGTCGACCGGCTAGAGGCAATTCGCTTGCTTCCTGCAGGTTTGCTCGGGTGTCGTGTTTTCGCTTCAAACTCATTTAAGTTGATGTAAAACATGTAGAAAATATTATAGACCCTTATTTAACATTAGTGAAGTTCATCTAACCACATGAACAAGAATTTTCATATTAAAAGCTATGCACAAACCCTAAACATGTTCAAAAGCATCAAAATGTCGTGAAAACCATCAAAGCTCAGTTAAATCTCATGTTATTAAATCTCATGTTTAATTACTTCCAGATCTTAATCTAACTCAGAGAATTCGTTTGAAATCTTTTAAACACACGATCTTTACATTATATACTATAAAGAACTGTTTTAATATGCAAAATAGTGTTTTAGGCTCAATAAAACCACATCGAAACTCATAAAAACCAATTTAAAAAGGGGTGTAGGGTTGGAAGAGATGAAACTCGCCTGTAATCTTTGTTGAAAAGCCTGAAAGTGCAAATCCAAACCAGATCCCTTAGCCACATGCCAACGATCTCGCCCTCGCGTCAAAATTTGCTTCTCAAAGCACTCGAACTCATAAGGCTTAGATCTAGGGTTTATGAGGGGAGATGGTGGTTGCTAGGGTTTAGAGGAAATAATAAAAGATATGAAATTTTCGTGAAAACGAGATATATAAACATCCATGTGAACCTGGGCCTCAAAAGACCCGAAACCAACCGCAACTGGGAAACTGACATTTCGCCCGTCGGTCGACCGGGCATGGATCGCCGGTCGACCGACCAGAGGGTTTTCTTGCTGTGCATGTTTTTGTGTTCGTGCATGTTTCTAACTCATTTTCTCACATATACGAACTTGTTTGATCTCAAATCACTTGCTATCATACTCATCCATCATTTAATGATATTTATCATAATAAAAATTCACTTATCATAATTAATCACATTATCTCAGTTTTTGCGGGGTTTTACAGTTGTTGACATATCCCAGTGAGAAAGTTTGGAAAAAAAAGATAGAAAAAATATTGATTGCTTGTTATGTAGAACGGAAGCTTATGATTTAGCATAAAACTCTGAAATACGGTTTTAATGCAGGGAAATGGATGACCACTTTAGAAGAGTAGAGTTTCTTCTATTTGTTGTAACTCGCAACTCTCAACTCGTAAATTAGTTCTTTACTTCTTTGATGTTTGTTACCATTGAAAGAAGTGTTTTCTTATTGCTTGCTTGCATTATTATTTTTCATTTATTCTGATTTTATTTTCTTTAGCAACCATAAAGGAATCAGATAGACCAAGCCACAATTGAGCCCAAATATCGTGTTACATTGGTGTTGTGATGCTGCTAAACATTCTTCACTGATTTAGGATAAAACAATAAAGGTTGCAAAGACCTATTTGCCTAAAGTTTTGTAATTGTACCTTAAAAGTATGTTTCCTAGTTGTGAAATTGGCTATGGAACACTAGCGAATGAGATTGCTCCTAAGAAGGAATTGACCAAAACTTCCTATTACCTAGTTATTAGTCCTCAAAATCAGCTCTCTAAGTTGGGCAAGTTCCTGCAGTGGGAGCCAAATTCCTGGTAAACATAGCTCCTCTAACACATTAGAACCTTAATTTTGGTTCTAATATCTAAGCTCACAGTACTAATGTGCTTGCCTTTAAATTCTCTGTACCTTGAAAGTGTCTAGAGTCTAAGCTGGGTCTTCTAGTATCGGTGCTATCTTTTTCATTGCTTTTTTGCATTATTTTGGAATTTGCATGGCTGAAATTTTCTTTTCTGTGTCATTCACAGATAATCACAATGCATTGACAATTCTGAGCTTATGGGCACCAGTTTTCTGTGTGAGTATCATTTAACAGCAGAATGGGTTGTTAACATTTGTCTGTTATTTATGATATTGTTGAAAGTTGATCCTTAATGTATCGTTTTGTTACACCCGAGGTCCTGTGGACCACTATAGACTTTCAAGGTATATATGTTTTGAAAACTATCAGTGTACTTATTTTTGTTTCTCAGGAGAATAATTTTGCGTGACATAATTACCACCTCCAGTAAAAAATGATATCTACCTATGTCCTTTTTTGCTTTATTGAGCTGAGTAGAGTGATGCTACAACCACCATATAGTATCTCACCAAATGATTCGTCTTTATTAACACATCCATAATATATTAGTTGATTTTTGTTTCTTTCTGCCATGCCAGATTTGTAGTTTGGTTTATTATCATGCTTCTGCATCAACTAGTAACTGAGAGGGAATAGATGATGACTGTTTTTGCTAACAGGGAAATTATAGAATAAGCAGAAAGATTTTCGGTAGGGAAGAAAGTTGATAAAAAAGGAGAGGGGTCATTGGAAGTTCAAGATAAGAATCAGGGAGAATAGACAAAGCTTTTAAGAAGACAGATCTGAGAGCAGGGAAGCTCAGTGTTCTCTATCTTGAGCCCTCAATTTAAACATTAGCTTATGTTTTGACAAGTGCTTTAGCTCAGGATTATGGTCTGTATCTGTAATGCCCTGTCACCTAATTATGTATGGAAGGGCACGTGACAAGCCGACAGTGCTTGGTACTCCAAAAATCCCGATAAAAATACATACTAAAGCCTACGATCTAGTTATTTTTATTCTTTTATTTCAATTCTAGCTATACACATTCTAGATATCCTATTACTATTTTAATATTGAAAGGTAAAAGAAATTGAGTTTTAGACTTGAATATATGAAACATATGAATATTTCAATTAACTAACCTGTGGCTTGGGGTCCACCCAAAATACCTTTTAACATTGAGTGAGATCTGATTAAATGAGCCTGCAACCATCAGCGAAACCTGGTAAGAAGGAAAACAAACGCTTGGGATTGTCAGAGCAAATCCCAGTCAGTGTCTTCAAACGATTGAAGACAACTGAAAAAGACATGAATATCAAAAGGAAGTAATTCAATGCTAACTATTGCACAATATAGTTAAAGGACAAGTAACCGACGTATGAGTAAGATGAATCACCGTCAAGTGTCATAGAAACGTTTGCATAACAATTAATTTATCACGATCCTAAACTCGTTGTCACCATCAAGTGTGATAGAAATGTTTGCATAACAGTTAATTTATCATGATTCTAAACACGTGTGTAGTGCATCTCTATTTAGTGTTTAACTAATATGATCTTATTTGGACTGTAAAATCAGGAGACTTGTGTCAGAAGGGGGAAGAGCTGTCTTCTTGGCTATATGACAATTAACATGTCCCAGTACGGGTCTGCTTATCATGCCCCCATTTGGCTGATGAAACCTGCAGTGACTATTCCCCCTTTAACCCACTATTTTATCCTATTAATTATGTATACAACATGTTATTCACTAGATTGCAATAACCTCAAATACATTAAGAGCATTCACTGTCACTGTTCTGGATCCATCGGCATCCATAATGGCCGTTATAACACCCATACCTGGAATTCCATGGACAACGAGCATTACATAGAAACCTTATGTCTGTATTCATTGTTGGGATGTGCAGTTATACTAGTCTCATTGTTCGTGGATCGCCCCCTGATTCACCACGTTAACGCTGAGCATCATTCCGTCGTTCATTATTTCATACCATTCCTATTTGTTATCATGTCAAAGACGCCCCCAACATCCCATAGAATAATGCTCGTCAGCATTTGGAATCACATACCTAGTCTCTAATATGTTTCTACACTAGGTTGTCTATTTGTCAAACATTGATGTCAATAACAATTTTTTGATCAAAAGAATGTCATATGCAATTGTCTCAGGTCTGTATCATATCATTGAAACATCATGGAATAATGTATGAACAAATAAACATGTGTAAGGACGGTTTGCAGGTTGGTTTGACCAACCACTCTGAAATGTAGATGTACAACTTAGCCAGATTGCCAGGTCTGATTGGCAGTATGCCTGTCTGTCTGATCATTGGTAACCACTGACAGACAATCAATCTGTTGGACTAGCAGGCACCGCCCCGCTGTCTCCTCCTCGCCCCATCAATCATTCGGTCGTATCGCCTTCATTGTGTAAACGTGTTTTTGTGTTCCTAAGCATTTTATACATATTTGGTTGTAGATATATAGATAAAAAATCAAAATCCTAGATCATACATCGATAAAATAGGATGTATGAATGCCTATATTGTATTGTGGGCAATCAAAGGTACAAGAAATTATTATTCTAGCGGCTGTTGCTGTTTCTTTGTTGACTTGAGCTACAATTACATTGATTGCAGTGTTACTTATCTTGGTGTGTATTAGCATTCTGCATGTCAATTTCTCCTAGAAAAGTTGTTTGACTTGGTTCTTTTTTTCTTTGCAGGTTTATCTTTTAGATATACATATTTTCTACACCGTATTGTCTGCTGTTTGTGGGTTTCTACTTGGAGCCAGAGACCGCTTGGGGGAGGTGATTGTTTCTTTCTCTTTTTAGTTTAATTTGTTTTTCTGTATTTAATATTTTTAGATTTTTATTAGAAAATATCTTTTTCTAGTTTTTTTTCTTATTCTTTTTTTTTTCATTTTACCTTCTTTCCTTTTGCCCTTATTCTTTGCTTATGGTTTCTGACTGCATGCGTTATTGGAAAATA
Source organism: Asparagus kiusianus (assembly GCA_022839385.1). NCBI lineage: Eukaryota > Viridiplantae > Streptophyta > Magnoliopsida > Asparagales > Asparagaceae > Asparagus > Asparagus kiusianus. The sequence goes on from BQKN01000101.1 coordinate 154,559, forward strand.
TCTTTTAAGAATCTATTTATCATCTAGTTTGAAGTTTGACATGTACCATTTTCAATGGCATACTAATTTTCCTCGTCATCTACATCTTTGTGTTTTTAATACTTATTATGTAGTGCTAGAATTCCCCCCCCCCACCCCCCTACCTTTTTTTAAATAGTATGCTCCCTACCTTTATTTTTCCTTGAAAGAACTGCATTTATTTAGTTTGTCTGGTTGTTGAGGGTTTTCCACTTGTGTCCTCTTTTCAGATTAGATCTGTAGAAGCTGTTCACATGCTTTTTGAGAAGTTTCCTTCTGCTTTTATGGATACTCTTCATGTCTCACTTCGCAAGAGGTAGTTAACTGTGACATTTTGTAGTTTTTATAATCATTATGGTTTAACTTTAAATAATTCTTTTATTTGATTTTTCGCACAGGAAGGAATTAAGCTCATCTAATCAGGTAATTGATATGTATAAAAGATAAGATTTCCCTATTCAATTCTGATTATTTCTTTATGCTTGTTTATCACTTTGTATGGCTATCTTATTGTTTGTTTCTAGTAGAAATATGAATTTCAGATTGAAACATTCAGATATCTCATTTTCATTTTCTCCTTGTTATAGTTTACCTATTTTTTGAGCATCACTACACTGTCATATACTCTAATATAATTTTTTGTGCTTGCCAGCATGTATAGGCGTGTGTTCACATGTACGCACATGTGTGTGGATTAAAAGATGGGGTCAATATAACCTTGTTCGCTTTTCCTTTTATGATGCTCTTCTCTCTTGAGTTTATAACACATCGGGAGCTGCAAGATCGAGCTTCTTTAAATTTGTTGAAATAAATCTGCTCAGTTTAGATGCCAGAATTGAGTTACCTACGAGATGGATTTTGAGGTCTAGATGACAAGATAATTAAAAACCCTTCCTTGTAATACAATTCAATCATTATCAGAATAGTTACGTGTCTATTTTGAGAAAGTGGATAGTATATAAATGCATTTACCAATCAACTTGAACTGTTGCCCCATCAGTCATGCATTAAAAATTTGACTTTTCAGTCCTTGATACATCTCTTTTGCATATCAGTATACATTACATTTAGGATATATAAAAGGTGGGCTTTCATCTCGCTATAGATCAAAAATAGTACCACCCAACACCGTGCACTATATATATATATATATATATATATATATATATATATATACAGTGGCGTAGCCAGAAATTTTTTTTAACCTGGGCGAAAAATAAATAGATTGTGTCGAGCAAGAGGAAGTAGAGGAGGCCGAGAAGAACAGTCGCTGGATTTAAATACACTTACAATTTGAGAGAATCTCTCAATTTCATAGAGAGTAGCAAAATAAAACTCGAGATCCTCATCTCTTCAAATTTCACTTCAATCCCATCCCATTCGGTCATTCAATCCAGCTAATGGACCCATGCAATGTCGCTCCGGTGGGGCCGGCGACAGCCACCCCAAGCACAAGCTCTAGCTCCTCCGACAGCCCGGCTCCACCATCATCGCTGGCCGCATTCTTGCCCTGGGCAGCTGCCCAGGGCAAGGAAGCCCTAGCTCCGCCACTGT
>BQKN01000101.1:156530-170423 GCA_022839385.1 Asparagus kiusianus
GGATTTTCCTCCTTATCGCCTATGTGGCACAATCCCCACCATCCTCATAAAGTAGGAAAGAGAATGAGTTGGTGGGGATTTGTGCCAATTTTAAAGTATGGTGGGGATTATGCCACATATGTGACAAGGAGGGAAATCCCCTCCTATGACAAGGATACCCATTAATCTCATATATATATATATATATATATATATATATATATATATATATATATATTAAAAACGTGTCATTAACTAATAATAAATAAGACCAAAAAGCATGTGAATGTCCATTTGAAATTGTTATCAGTTTCAGATATTTATCGAATGATATATTAACAAATCGTCAATTACATCTCAATGCGGTTTGAAATTGTTTAGTGCTACTACCTAAACTAATTATAAATACATTAACAAATACATACAGTCAGCCTCGATTAATTATATGAAATTTGTTATCCTCCTTTATCCTATCCTAATCTCACGTACTGAAAAGTTTAAACTTCAACAAATTATATAATTGTTATCCAAATAAAACTCTATCTACAATTATTATCCTCTCACATGCAACATCTCATGTCTATACATATAAATCAAGAATAACACAATCTCATAACACTTTCATCTCCTTCAATATGTATGTTCCTTTTTTGTCGTATACTATTTTTCTTCTCAAATTTTATATTAGCTTTTATTTCCTTTTTCTTGTTGTTGTTGTTGTCTTTATTGATTAAAATTTTTCCCGAGTTATAACACTGGAAGTACCCCATAATTTTAGTAGCCTTTTCATATTTAGGTTTTTAATTTTCTGCAGCAAAGTTGATATTTTTAGCATGTTTATTAGCAAGATTATTAGCATCTCAGTGATCTGATATTGTTATTGTCAAGTTTTTTTTTGTTTCAAATCGTTTCAATTAAGCCTTCAAATTGCTTTTGGGAGTTTTTTTAAAAAAGATTTTATTTTGCTAAATAATTAGCAAAACCGACCGTTTTGCTAATTATTTAGCAAAAACGACATCTTTTTGGCCAACAGGCCAAAAAATGGTCGTTTTTAAAAAACTGCCTATTCGAAACATATGGGAATGCTAGTCCCGTATGTTTAGTCGCCATTAATTGGCGGCTAATACCACCTAGAAAACCTACAGGACTAGTAGTCCCATATGTTTTGGGTGTTGTCTACATCACACCAGCAAATCTACGGGACTAGTCATCCCGTAGATTTATTGGGCTTTGTTTAGGGCTTCTGCTTAACGCATGAGACTACTAGTCCCGTACGTTAAGCAGAAAGTTCCAGCAAATTCATGGGACTAGTAGTCTCGTGGATTTGCTGGGCAACCTCTAAACATGCACAAAACATGCATAAGCCTCTATTGCTTCATATACAGTGTTTTTTGACCAAAAATTGCGCAAAAATATAGCACCCATTTTGTATACATTGATATACAATATAATATTTATAAAAGTTATAAAGTTTAAGAAATATAAATACTGGATAATAACACATTTAATCAATTCACAACATCACAACACAATATATATGTCACATACATATCAACACGACAAAATACTCTAAACAAATCCAAATGTATCAAGTCTATCCATACGACAATATATATTCTAAGCTAAACAAATTCAAATGTATCAAGTCTATCCATACGACAATATCAAGTCTATCCATATGAGAGGAACTCTGGCTCTCCATATACTGTGTCCCTCCATACAAATCAGTGGTAGACGAGGTAGGTAAGGTGTGTATGGCTGCCACTTGAACTCAAAATATTCCATATATTAAAAACTCTTTGAAATATATCGGTAGCTTTAAATAACTTAAATTCAAATTCGATACCTGATAAATTTTCATCCGGTCGAGCACTCATCTGTAAAAATTTAACTGTCTTGTCGGGGTCTCATCGTAGCATTTTTGGACATTCCATCTGCATGTATGATATAAGGTAGGTTCTAGTCCTAAATTTAAAAGTTAAAATTAAATTTTTATTAATTAAATTCGAAATTTTTTACCTGCAGCCTAGTGGAATCTGTCCATCTAAATCTCGCGTCTCTGTAATAAATTTTCATTAGATTTTTTCCTAACAGCTGCATTAAGCTTCCATGGACGTTTTGAATTTCTCTCGTCTTGAGCACTTGTATACTCTCCTTGAGCTTTCTCGTTGAAGTAGCACTTTACATGGCAGCTAGTTGTATTGGTTTTTATCGGTTTGAATTTGATCCGATTCTTGATTGTCCATTCACGTATAGCGAAAACTAAGCTTTCCTTGTTCTCGAAAAGAATTTTTTTCTGAAAGTGAAGCCCTCGGGTCGATCGAAATTAGAACTAAGCTCTACGAGCTCAGCTTGTGAGGTATTTATCCACTCCTCATTTTGAAACTCTTTTGGCAACGGTTCTTCGGACTCTACATAATCGTTGTTTACACAATATTCATCCATCCAATGGGCGTCATCATCGGTTCCTCCAATTGCACACTGCATACTATCAAGACATTCCTCCTCTTCAACATTTATAATCATCATCTGCATATGCATCCTCATTTTCATCCTCTTCTCTAATAGAACTAACCGGTATATTAACTAAAACATGACCCGACGCGTTGTGGAACACGTCACTTGACATTGCACCCTATTCATTTTCTAAGTGCAAGGCACTTTGAGAGAATGAGATTTGATTTTCAAGCATGCGGGAGAACTCTCCGTGACCATATGAAGCTTTGGCAACCCCAGATATTAGAATATTTTCAATGAACAATTCGATTGAGATTTGCTTTTCCGCAAGTTGTATTATATCACTCAATTCTTGATCATTGGTAATCTCTACATCAATTGTTCTGTTTTTATTTATCGGACAATTACAAAAGCCCTTAATGACATTTTTTGCATGATTAATTCTAGTAACTATATATTTGCTTCATCATTCTATCGAAATTGTAATTTCTAGATAACTTGAACATATTTTTCTAGATCTCTAGATCATTGGTGATCTCTACAACAATTGTTTTGTTTTTATTTATCGAACAATTACAGAAGACTTTAATGACATTTTCTGCATGATTAATTCTAGTAACTAACTAACTATATATTTGCTCCATCATTCTATCAAAATTATAATTTCCAGATAACATGAACATTTTTCTAGATCATCCTTCGTATATAGGCATATTATTCATTCCAACACTCAGTTTCTCATTGCATAAGCAAATAACCGCTATTCCATTTACCATTTTAATTGAAGATTTAAAATTCATCATATGCAAATTAGATTTTTTTCATATTGATTATCATGATTAAAATATTTATTCTAAATATACAATTACTTCCAAACTACAATATTAACTAAATAATAGAGAGAAAATTATGAAAAAAATAAGAAATTTATTCCTTAATGAATTTTTGAATTTCGTCGGCGTCGGAGAGACTAAATAGCGTCGGATTTCAATAACGTTGCAGTGATCTTTGGGGAAGATCTCAATTAGGGTTTGACAAGAATGAGTTTAGAGAGGATAAGAGAGAAATTTGAGGGAGGAAGAGGTGAGTTGGGAGAGAATCAGTAGAATGAGAGAGAGATTGGGTTTGGGAGAGAGATCAGTGTTTCGATTGGGGGAGAAAGAGAGCGATAGAAAATTGGCTGCTGTGCCCTAATTTGGGGCACAACTGGGCTTATATAGCCCGACTGAATCCACGGGACTACTAGCCCCGTGGATTTTTCGGTCACAACCAAGCAGAGTTTTTGCTTAACGTACGAGAGTAGTAGTCCTGTATGTTTAAGCAGAAGCCCAAAACAAAGCCCAACAAATCTACGGGACTATTAGTCCCGTAGATTTGCTGGGTGTGATGTAGCCCACACCCAAAACCTACAGGACTAGTAGTCCCGTAGGTTTTTTGGGTGATATTAGCTGCCAATTAATGGCGACTAGACATACAAGACTAGCAGTCCCGTATGTTTTGAATAACCAATTATTTAAAAACGACCTCTTTTTGGCCTGTTGGCCATAAAAAGGTCGTTTTTGCTAAATAATTAGCAAAACGGTCAGTTTTGTTAATTATTTAGCAAAAAAGGTCTTTAAACAAAACTCATTGCTTTTGATGTTTGCTCAGTAACTATATAATTGATGCAATGTAAAGTCCTTTCTTTTTTTTTCTCCTTTTTTCTCTTTTTTTCTTTTTGTTTTTCTTAAACATGCCAATTGTGCACTTTGTTCCTTTCCTCGTAACATCCCGCAATTGATGATAAAAATAGTGTTAAAAATAGTGTTTTACATATCTAATTTATCTTTTCTCATAATTGTTCATAAGAGGTGCTATGATTCTAGAAAGCAAACTACTGTAATATAGTATAACAAAAATTTATTCGTACAACTAAACTTATTTTACAAATTCTCCTCAGCTCTAACTCTACCTACAATAAGCCTCTAAACCATATCTCTATGAAATATAGTTTTTAAACAATTAGTCTTTCGTTACTATGTAACTAAACTGAGAATCTTATGTTTTCTTTGCTAGAAGTTAGCAACTTAAGAAAATATTGAACAACAGCCCCTAAAGAATTTATAAGAATTTCAAACTGCATATAAAGAATTTGTAATTTACCAAAAACCCTAAATTTTTTTAAAAATTGTAAAAACACCATAAAAATAAAAAAGTCAAATCTAGCAGTACATTGGAAATATGAGAGTTATGTTATAAGTAGAACCAAAAATATTTTTAAATTTGCTTAAAACAACCTAAAAGTGTAAAAATTGCAAAAAATACCCTTAGAATTAAAAGTTCACGAAAAAACCATGAGAATTTAACCCCTAAATAATATTACATTAAAAATTTAGGAATTAAAAATAGACTCATAAATAATATGTAATTTTCATAAAGCACCCTTAAAGTTTTAAAATTTACAAAAAACCCTCATAAAGTTCAAAATTTTGAAAAACCTCGAGAATTTCAAACCCAGCAATACACTAAGATATGAGAATTGTAGGTAACGTAATAAAATTTTAAAATTTAGAGAAAATATCCCAAAAGTTTAAAAAATAGCAAAAACCCTAAAATTTATAAATTGCCCTTAAACAATGATCAAACCTTACAATACGCTGGGAATATAGAAATTATAACTAGTCCTTAAACAAATTTTTATTTGTAGAAAATATCCTAAAAGTTTTATAAATTGCAAAAAAAGAACCCTCTAAATTGCAAATCCTCTAAATCATTAAATAATAATAATAACCTCTGTCACAAGTTAGAAATTAAAAAAAATCCCATTCATACTTTTTTTAAATATTTAAATAAAAATTATAGCATATTCAATAATCAATGTTTAGAGATTTCGACTCGAAATGAATTTGACTTATAGTAAAGAATTAAACAAAAAAATAAATAGCAATATTAATCACGTGCATTGCACGTGCATGTGAACTAGTTTGTGTGTGTGTGTGTATAAAACGGGAGGTGAGCTGACATCGCAGGAAATTTCCTGGGGTTTCATCACATGGTAGTTTATAATTTGCTGCAAATCTTTGGCATTTTAAGGAATTAGTTGGAAACAATTAATATTTATATCTAAAGGTGAAATCCTCAAGGGCTTATACATAAAAGTCTTGCCTGATTGATTACCGCAAGTTGTAGCTTTCCTGTACCTTCTCTTTTGTCATACGACATTAAAAAAAGAGCCAAATTCTCAAGCTGAGGATGGCACCTCTCCCTTTCTCCTAGGAGAAATCTGAATCTAATTTTTATTTTCTAAGAGTTTTATACAGTTCAAATTCTTAGAATATCCGTGTTCTGGCTTTTTGTTAATAATAGACCTTCCTCATAGATTATTTGTCATTTTTAAATTTGAGTGATTTTTCTCTTTGATCTACAGTTTGAACTCCATGAAAGTTTTTATTCCTTATTTAAAAAAAGGGAGTTTACTTTTATTTTTTAATAAAGTTTTATATTTTTCGAACTCCTGGAGTAATCGATTGAGTTTTACAATTGGCTTCATTTATTCGTATAATCCTGTGTTTTATGCTGAAGAGTATAAAGTTCATCGTCGGACTCCTAGAGTAATTTTGGATATAAAAAGCTTAATCCCAATGCTTAATACAGCAAGTTGATCTCTGATTCTGTAATTGAAACATATTTTCTCTTGTAAAGCTAGCATTTCTTGCTTATCTTTTTGCATTAAGAGGATTTAGTTATCTTTAACTGGACATTGTTGATGACACTGACATATGGAGGCTTCAAATGAGAAAGAATCTATATATTGGACTCCTTACTTCGACAAAAGGTTCCTTGTCCTCAATATATGTATTGCAAAGTCTTAAAATAAAATGATTTTGTAAAAATTAAATTCGTATCTCTTTAGAATTTAAAAAGATAAAAAACAATCCTCAATAGATTGAATTAATGAACTGTACTATTAGCGGTTCTGATGAAAGAAAAAGAAACAAAATAAAAGATCCATCAATTGTCTGAAAGGAGAGAAATATAGATCCAAATCTAGAGGGAGAGAAACAGTAAGATTTAGGTTTCTCGATTGTAAGATCAGAATGAAAAAAGTGAAGGGGAAGATTTTTTTTGGTTTGGTTTGTGAAGGTCTATCAACTTGTTTTCGTTTAATTGGGTTCGAATTATTTTATTTGGGTTGGAAAAAGAAAGAAAAATGATGGAAAACGAACACAAAGACTCAAAATGGCGAAGAGAAACGAGAAAAAGGAAAGCTAGCGAGATAAAATTTGGCACAGACTGTTACACACAATCCTTGATTTTTGAGCTTTACATATAAACAATAGGTTTTCCTAACCAGTTCCTAGAATTCTCAAGGATTTGCCGTGAATAATAAACTGCCACGTGATGAATGCGCATGAAATTTCCTGCGCTTTCAGCTTACCTCCAATTTTCTTATATTTATATGTATGTATGTATGTATATATATACATGTACATATGTGTGTGTGTGTGTGTGTGTGTGTGTGTGTGTGTGTGTGTGTATATATATATATATATATATATATATATATATATATATATATATATATATATAGGGTTGTGTACTTTTCATGAATGCGATGTAGGGTTACAATAAACACATGGTGTATCTAAGTTAGTTGCATACATTTGTATAAAACATTTGTATAAAGGCACATTTAAGGACATTTGGCTATTGAAATGGAAAGGCCAATGACAGAATCAGATTTGTCATTTTCCATCCTTTTTCTACCCAGATAAGGATTCTATTAATCACAGCATTTGGAGTATTTTTTGTAAAGGGTTGTGTACTTTTCATGAATGCGATGTAGAATGAAAGATGATCTATTGAAACAGCATTTAAACTTCTGTCTTCTCTTTTCTTTTGCTTTGTTGATTTTCCCTCCTTTTCCCATCTATTTTCTTTGTCTTTTTTATCATTGTCTGCATATGGTGTTCCGAAACAGAAACTACAACTCCATTAAATCCATCATTCTCCATACAAAGCTTTCACGTTCATTTCGTACTCACTACCCTACTAATTAGAGAAATAAAAATAGAGGAGAATGGAAGGGGAATAATTCACTGAATAGAGTAGGGTTGAGGGGGATAATGTAGTGGAAGCACGAGGAATTAGGGAATCCAGTACTGTATGTTGTGGGAGTCATCACAGGATTAGGAGGCTTAACAACGTATTTTTGCTGCTGGTAAAGTGGAGAAGCCGTACATAAAATAGGAAGTTTCTTTCTATTTGATCGAGGAAGATGATAAGTGGATTGCTGTGAATTTTTTATCTAGTGCTAATCTACAATACATTTAATGAGCATAGAAATCAATTTCTATGTGGCGTTCCGCATTCTTCATGCGACTCACTATTTTGTTGCATATAGACTTTAGGTGAGATTTTGGAGTTCCTGTGTATTCTATGTCACGGTGTTTCAACTTGTCCTCAATGCACGTTAAGACATGTAGATTACTCACCTGGACTATTCTTTCTGGCATCTGTTGATGATTACAGGCTTGTTGTTTAGCATATTACAAAATCATCATTGTTGTATTTCCTTTCTCTAGTATAGCTTCATGTTGCAGGATTACCCAACATGCTATGATTTTCTTCCTGACCTTTATCTCCTAAATTTGCCACTGTTTTGGCATGGAAGTTCCTGAATGCTCGAAGTTAATAGCTTGTTCTCCATTTAGCGTACGATGTAGAATGATGATTTTAGAAGACCTAGTAAAACAACCACTTTGTATTAATGGTAAGCATTAGTTACTATTAAACAACTTTGATAGTTGTGTTCTATGAAGCACGGACACGGACACGGCGACACGGACACGACACGGACACGGACACGGATACGGCAAAACCCCAAAAAATAGGATACGGCGACACGGCTAGATTTTTTAATTTTCACTACTTTCATCTTGAGCATATAAAAATACAAGAGAATAAAGTTCAAGTTGCAACTAGTTCAATGACTACAAAATACTAAGTTACTAACATTGCAAAGATATAAAAATTACACTCAAAAGCATATCTTAAAATAAAGTTTTCAAGTTGAAACATCAAAAAGATTATTCTATGGATTCAACTCTTTCATCCTCATCAAACACAATGGCCTCCATCGTGGGCTCGTCAAGAGAAAGGGCAGCAACATCTAACATGCCGGCTCCTTGAAATGAGTCGAAGGCATCTCCACCAATATCCCACATTCTTGATTCCCCTTCCATATACTCTTCCGAATTCCGAGAAAGTAAACGAAGGTTGGTGTGAACATAAACAAGATCCTCCGCCCGTGTCGGGGTTAGCTTGTTCCTCTTTAAGGAGTGAATGAAACCATACGTACTCCAATTCCGTTCACAACAAGAAGATGAACAAGGTTGGCCTAGAAGCTTTATGGCCAATGCTTGTAAATTTGGAGCACTTGCACCATAAAGAAGCCACCATGACTTTGGATCCATATGTCCTCTATCGGAAAGAGAATCCGGATCACCAAAAGCCTCCAAAGACCCCACAAACTTAGCATATTCCAAGTTCACCGCCAATCGTTCATCGGGGTTAGGATAATATCTTCTTAAGCACTTTGATCTTTCTGTAGAGATCTCAAGATCTTGATTTGGAGGTTGCCGATTGACGTTCTCATTGAGCCATGTGGAATGATAGTACCTATGTTTGTGAGAAGAAATTCATGAATTAGCCCACAATATTCGCATTAAAGAGTAAAATGTGAAATATTACCTTGGAACTAAAGAGTGTGCCAAGCACTGAAGCGGGGTGTTGCCCTTGTTCCATCGATCCACCAAGATCTTGTGAACCACCTCATAAAAAGGAGATTCCTCGTTATCCCTTTTACCCTCATGCCTGTAAATAGCTTGCTTCACCTTCTCAATCATTGTATCCCACATATCATACACCAAATGAAGACATGGTGTATCGGTGTCGGTGACCCTTATCATTTCATAGATTGGGCCGGTGAAGTCAAGAATAAAATCTATCTTGTCCCACCACAAATCATCGAGGACTTTCTCTTTCACAAATTGAGCTTTCTCCACATCATCGTCTCTATATAAGCTCCATCGATCACTAAGGACCATGTCTTGGAGGCCTCTCTTGACGACCTTAAACCTCTTCAACATAATAATCCACGAGGCAAATCTTGTGTCGGCAATTGATAGGAGCTTCATCTTGGAAAAATCATTGAATATGGAAAGCCGCATAGAGTGGTTCATGATAAAATTCTTCATAAACAATGCATCATCGGAGATCTCTGTAATCCAATGTAATTGTGCATAAACCACGGCATTTGCTTCCGTGTTCTTAGCCGCACAAATATTCTTGACAGCAAGATTGAGTGTATGGACTACACAAGGAGTCCAAAATATGTGAGGCCAAGTTTGCTCCACAAGCCCTCCCGCGGCCTTGCATGCCGAAGCATTATCGGTTATGATTTGGATGACATTTTTCGGTCCCACCTCTGTGATGCACTTTTCTAGTTGTGTTTGGATAAAATACTTATTCTTGACTTCTCCCTCGGCATTCACGGCATTCAAGAACATTGGCTTACCCTCACATACCGCCATAAAATTGATGATAGGCCTCCTTTGTGCATCCGCCCACCCATCACTACAAATGGAGACTCCCTTCTGTTGCCATGTGCCCCTGATGGGCTCCATCAATCTCTCTACGTGAGTTTTCTCACGTTGTAAGATAGTGGTCCTCATGGAATTGTAACCAGGAGGCTTGTAGCCAGAAATTGGATTGTTTGCGGCATATGCAAAAGCTTTGGCATAATATGGATTCCTTGTCAAGTTGAAGGACAATCCCCCGGTGAAGAACATCCTACCAATCAATGCATCCAATTCCTCCCTTGCTCCCATGTTGAATGCTTGTTCCACGGTATTAGGCCCCCTCCTCCTCTTAAATCCACCTGCATCAATCGGCATGCTTGCACTTGCACCTACACCGGCAGTACTTGCAGTCGAAGATGTAGGCAAAACTGACATCTTAGGCCTAGAAGCCATCAACCTCGCCTCTGCTTGATCCAACGTCCTTTGAAACTCCCTTAAATTTTCAGGTGTTGACTTGGAACACATCTTAATTCCAGTACCACTTATCCTCAAGAGGTGATTTTTAACTCTTGAGTGTGAACCGGTAAAATCCTCTCTGTAATAATTACATCTCCATCTCCAATTTCCTCCTGCCGTTCTCCCCCTTTTCTCTAATTTGGTAACATATTTCCAAAGCGGACATTTGTCATCTTGTATTCCACTAGCACTAGAACTCCCGTCTTGTTCCATTTCTGTAAAATATAAGCAATAACAAATAGAGATTACCACCCTAATCAACCAACAGCAGCAAAATAGCAGATAAAAAATAGAAGCTAACACAATCAGCAACCAACAGTGAACGAGGAGCATACCAAAGCAAACAGCATCCGAACAGTAATAAACTAATTTAAAAACAGCAATAAACTATTTTAAAAAGCAAACAGCAAAGCAGTACAGTGATGAACTAATTTAAAATCAGCAGTACAGTGATGAACTAATTTAAAATCAGCAGCACAGTAAAGAACTAATTTAAAAACAGCACTAAACTATTTTAAAATGTAAAGGCAGTAATGAACTAATTTAAAAACAGCAGCACAGTAACGAACAGCTTTCAAAACAGTAGTAAACTATTTTAAAATGTAAAGGCATCGTAGTGGGGAGCAGCGGTATTTTGAAAGCTGTGGGCGATTTTCTTTTGAGAGAGAGGGAGAACAACTGTCAGGTGTCTGTAGAGGTCACGGGGGGTTATCTGTGAAGCGGAAAAGTTCGTGGGGTTTTTTCGTGGTGAGGGCGTGAAAGAGATAAATGAGAGGAAGAGATAAGAGAGAGTAAAGGGGAGAACCAGAGAGGGCAAGGGACAAGAGAGAGCTGGAGATCGATCGGAGAGAGAGAGAGAGAGAGGGGGGGGAGAGAGAGAGAGACTGACCTTGGATGATCGAAGCTGACGGACGACGACGACGACGACGACGACGACGACGAGGAGCTGAGAGCTGGCGGCGCCTCTTCACTTCGCAACAGCCCTTTCGACGAGAAATCGGGTAAGTTTTTTCACGACTAGGGTTAGGGTTTGGGTTTCTGTTTGAAATTGGGTTTCGGGTTTGGGTTTTGGGTTTGGGTTTGAAATTCTGGTTTCGCCGTGTCGCCCTCAACTTCGCCGTGTCGCCCTCAACTTCGCCGTGTCGACTAGATAAGACCGTGTCGACGCCGTTGACGCCGTGTCCGACGCGTGTCGAACGCGTGTCGAACGCGCGTCCGTCCCCGACAAGCGTCGGACACGGGGACGGGGGGAGTTTTCACGAGTCGGTGCTTCTTAGGTTGTGTTATGAGTTAGGTTACCCGGACATTTCGTCTAAGGATGAAATGTCCTTCTTACGAGCTAGGTTATTTGTGTCCGACAGGCCTTGGTTACGTCTTGAATATATACATACATTTTGAGACGTATGCTCAATTATATAGCACGTGCTTTAGTTCAAAATACTTGTGATACACTTCTTGAATGTATATCATATGCTTCATCTCAAATTAGCAACTCATTGGACTCGGGACAGGTTCGTTTTAGTACATACCTAGTTCATAAGTATGATTTTTAAGGGTCATTTGTGTATCTAGTTCAAAAATGAGCAGTTTTTCAATTTATAATCTACTCGATAATAGAAACATAAAAGTGTATGAGGATTTTGGTTCTTATAACACGTGGATGAAAAACAGTATCGGTCTCATGTAGATTATTAATTTTAATATGTATGTATATAGCCGTGTTCCTGTATCCTAACTTTTACAATTTTGCCATGTCCTGTATTTGCCCCTGCGTCCATGTCGGGTTATAGATCACTATTATCTCTTGAGTTGGACTGTTACTGTCTTTATCTGACTTTTGCATTTTTAAATTGTATCCTTCTTTCCCATTTAAAAAATGCCAATCTTTTGATACTCTGTTGATGAAGGTTTTGGAGAGAGAGAAGTTTGATGCTGCTAGGTTTGCTCCATTCTGGAATGAAATAATAAAAAATTTACGAGAGGAAGATTATATTACAAACTTGTAAGTAGCTTATATCAGATTTAATCCCAGTCTATTCAATTTCTTTTAATATGTAAGTATTTGTTTGCCTTGAGTTGATATGATTTTTTTTCCTATTTGCAGCGAAATGGATCTACTTCTTATGCCAAAAAATTCAGGATTCCTTCCTTTGGTCCAATGGCCTCTCTTTTTGTTAGCAAGCAAGGTTTGATGTAGTCCTAGCTTTGTTTCCCATTCTCGTTTTTGTTTGCGGTGTGGCTTATTGTTGCTTATGATTGTGAATGGACCATTCTGTTACTTTCACAAATATTTATACCATTTCCGCGCACAAAAAGACACTATTGTTTTCTTTTAAAGTTAAGAGTTACTTTCTGTGCTGATGTTATTGTTGGTTCTGCCAGATTTTCCTTGCCAGAGACATTGCAGTGGAATGTAGGGACTCTCAGGATGAGCTATGGGACAGAATATCAAGAGATGATTATATGAAATATGCAGTAGGGGAGTCTTATCAGTGTATTAAGACCATCTTGATAGGAATACTGGACAAAGAAGGGAGGATGTGGTCAGTTCCTTTTCCCCCACTTTTCGTGTGACATATCACATGTTTACTCTTTTTCTGTATTCTCAGTTTGTTAAATATTGTTTATTTGTAACTGATAAAAGGGTGGAGAGGATATTTGAAGATATAAAAGGAAGTATGATGAGGAAAAATATTCAGGTTGATTTTCAGCTGACCAAGCTGCCACTTGTGATCACCAGAATTACTGCACTAACAGGAATACTGGTAAAATGTGCAACCTGATTTTCAAATAACGTTTTATGTATGATATGCATGGGAATAATCTTTTATCTTGGATAGGTACATACATAATTAATATTATCCTATGTTGTCTAATCCATGTAGTATGGTCTAGCTGGCTGCAACATTAGAATGCTTACTCTACCCTAACATGAGAGAAAGCGAGCAGGGCTTAATATCTAGACTATCCATCCTCGTTAAAAGAAGCTGGACCATGAGTGGCAGACATGAAGTATATCACATTTTATATTTATTTATTTAACTTCTGTAATGGAATGAAATTCCTAAATTTTGATAAAAAGGTCAGAACTGCCACACTTTTGAATAAAATCTCTATTGTGGGATCAAATTTGAAGTCCATTATTCAAACATTGTGAATTTGGGTTTCGCTTATTGTCCATAATCTTCTTGAATGAAGCAAGTGCTTGAGTTCCCTTAGTAGAGATGAATTGATAAATGACATTCATATTCCAGATGCCAATTAGTTGGAAAAAGTCATTGTTCTTGTTTTTAAGGTGTACACACACACACACATAAATGTACATATACATGTACATATATATGTGTGTGTATATATATATATATATATATATATATAT
>BQKN01000101.1:170823-192757 GCA_022839385.1 Asparagus kiusianus
AAATAAAGTTTTTTGTGGGATTGATCATCAGCTCAATAATCTCTCTCAAATGAAATATTGTCATTATTTCCTACACCTAGACTGTGGCCATGTGATCTACTACTTATGAGTTATAAACATATTGATCTAGTACAACATCTTTGTTTATTAATATCTCGAAGTCTTCAAAAGCTGGGTGATTATCCGATTTGCGGAGAAATTTTGCATATGAATTCAATTTACTTTCAATATGTCCATTTTACTTGTAATTTGACTCATATTTACATTAACTTTTAGTTGTGGTTTCATTCATATTTACATTATCTAATATTCTCATTCAATTTTATAGCTCATTCTACGTATCATAGAAGTAAAACTAAAATTATGAAGAATTATTTTCTTGCGAAATTTGAGCAAGAAGATTATGATATATTTTGCTATGTGCTCTAAATATAATTTTTTTCTTTGATGCAAGGTCCTTATCAAATCTTAGCCCAAACGATGTGAAATAAAAATGCTATTATAACTCACTTGCCTAGACAACTGTATTGTATATAGCACATTTAACTCATCTGGAATATCCACATATGCTAAGTGGATTTTACTGTTGTAAGAGCAAAATGTTAGATGCTCGTATTCAAATTTTTTGACTCTATAAAAAACACATGAATTTGGAGTGCATACCTTATATATCGTAAAGAACATACTGGTTCATGAAATTTTTTCCTAATAACGATATTATTACAATGATATTACTATTCAGTATTAAATTAATTTTATTATATATATGATCATTTTAATAAATTATAAAGTATATATGTGGAAACCTTGACGCTTATAGCTAGTAGTTGGGCTCTACAAAATAGGTTAATTTACATTGTAGTTTACTATTGGTAGTATTGTTGACAGTGCCATTATTATTCTTTAACTTATTATTCACGTTTTTCTAATGTAAGTTCTCTTTTCCTAATCACTTAATTGGCTATATTTAGTTTTTATAATATCATATATTATAATATTCTCTTCTGTTTAAAAAGTGTCGACATGATTTAAAAAAATATACACATAGTAGCAATAGTATATATTTCAGTTCAACTCAAACATTAGCTTGAAGTCATTTAGAGTGAGATACTTTCTATGCTAGAATGGTGATATAGTGATTACACAATCCAAAAGTCAAAGACGAAATTTCTACAAAGGAAAAGTAATTTAATATGTCAAATTAACAACCAGTTTATAAAATATACATCAGCAGTGCAAATAGCTATAGAAAGTAAGGTACATATCTTCATGAAAATTTCATAATGAGTGATCAATTACAATCATCCTAACTTAAGCATAAATAATTATTAATGTAGTTACTAATTTGATACGCGTAACTATGGAATAAATCTCAAGAAAAAATAGGAATTTAAATTATATTATCCTATAGTTAAATAAATAAATGTTATTAGAGCTTCTCTTTATAGTAAATTTAAAAGTAATAATTTAAATTATTAAGCGCCAAATATTAGTTTATGTGAGAAAGTAAAGTAATCTATGGTCTATACACTTATATAGTCAATCAATGAAACGTATTAAAATTATGATGGTCATAATCAAAATTATATTGGGGGTTCACAATAAATATAATTTATAAACAATAGTACATTAAAGTCAAAATCCTTTTAACCATTATATAGATTGTCTAAAACTTTTTGTATATATAAACTATACTGCCTAGGAATAGTGATGTGCACACTTAATTATGGTCTGATACATCTTAAAAACAACTTACTCTTCAATATCATCATTAATTGACGTATCTATGCATTACACTGCAAACACTGATAATTTAAAAAACTACAAAAAACACCCTTAAAAGTTTTAACTTTTAAAAAAAACACCCTAAAATTTTGTAATTTACAAATACACAAAACTATTAAACATTACATTGAAATTAAGGAATTACAAAAAAATTATTGAAAAATTTCAAACTTTGTAGGGGTAATATTTGCAATGTACACTTGGGTTTTTTTATTATAAATTTCAAATTTAATAGATTTTCAATTAGTTATGTTCTTTTCAAAAAAATTACGGGTAATATTGACCACAAAATGTTTTTCCTAAACCTATACTTTTAAAGGGAGAATGATACTTTTTACAAATTTTTAATTTTCAGGGGTGGTTAGTAGTTTTGTATATTCATTTTAGTGTCTATAGGTTAGAACTTCTCGTGGTGTTTTTTTTGTAAATTATGGATTTTAGGGGTTTTTTGTAATTTTTTAACGTTATAGACATTTTCTACAGATTGTAAATTGTTTATAAACTATTTATAATTCCTATCTTTTCAATTTACTAATGAGTTTGAAATTCTCAGCGTGTTTTCTTTTATAAAATTTTAATTTTAAGAGTTTGTTTGTAATTTTTGAAACTTTAAGGACTATGTACTATAAATTACAAATTATATAGGAGATATTTGTAATTCTTATATTTTCAATGTACTGTTAAGTTGGAAGTTATTAGGATTTTTTAAGTTCTACAATTTTGAGGGTTTTATTTTGTAATTTATAAAAAATTCAGTGTTTATTGCAAATCCCTAAATTTTCGACAGTTGTTTGTGTTATTTGTAGGTTTTTACTGTGTATAGGTTTCAAATTTCCAAGGTATTTTCTATAAATCTGGAATTTTTAGGGGTGTTTTTGTAATTTTAAAAACTTAAAATATATTTTCTCCAAAGTTAAAAAACTGTCAGTTTCTAGCCAGCATATGTTTTTCAGATTTCTCACTAAATTGAAATAAGTAAATTTACAATTTTTAAGATGTTTTAATAAAAATTAAATTTGTATGGGTGTTTTTACAATTTAAAAAATTTGGAGGATGTTTTTTTACAAAGTCAAAAAACTTTTAGGTGCTGCCTAACATATGTTTTTTAAATTTCTCTACGAACCGAAATAAGTAAAGTGTTTGAATTATATCAAACATATCACCTTTATCCAATAACATGCTAAGTCTCATTATGAATAGAATAAATCATTTAATTACCAATTTAAAGAAGATAGGATAATTATAATAGATTAGAATAACTATGTAATATTTTAAAAACAGTTAAGGGTAATATTGACCATATAAAGATTTTTTCGAACTCGTACTTATATATATATATATATATAAAGAGATTAATGAGTATCCTTGTTATAGGAGGAGATTTCCCTCCTTGTCGCCTATGTGGCACAATCCCCACCATCTTCATAAAGTAGGCACAAATCCCCACTAACTCACACTCTCTCTCCTACTTTATAAGGATGGTGGGGATTGTGTCACATAGGCATCAAGGAGGAAATCCCCTCCTATGACAAGGATACCTATTAATCTCATATATTAATGTATATATATGTGCATATATATATATGTATATATATACATATATGCACGTGCGCGCGCACACACAACACACACACACACACATATATGTGTGTGTGTGTAACTGTGATGTACCCATTATTGAGTGCTCTTTGGTGTCATTGTTATGTGGTAATCTTGGATATTCTACTTTTTAGTACTAAAAGAAGTTTTCTCATGTTATTTACCAACTTCAAACTTCATTTTTTGACTTTCGGATGTTTGAAATTTTGCTTATTTAGTTGCAGTCAGCTACTAGTTTTACCAAGAACATAAACTTCCTAATATCATTTATCTGCCTAGTGTTTTCCTTTCTTTGCAGTATATTTACTTGCTCTGGATCTGATTGTGTATTTCTGAAACTATCTTCTGATGTTTGGCGCTCTGATCAGTATATAACCGATTACACATTCAAGTTTTACAGATTCAAGATATGAGGAGTGTATAGGAATTATTTTTTAAAGATACATAGCATCGAGTTCTGGAAGGTCGTAATACCTATTACATTATTCATGTATCCTGATTATGGCATTAATATTTAGATGCTATGATGGTTAATCTTTTGCTCTAACTACATTGCTATCACAAAATTAGCCATAATGTAAATTTTCATGAATTTATATGCTTGTTGAATCTGTTTGGTATCTTTTGATACCATAGGGATTTGTGTATTCAAATTTATGATCACCAATGGATCTTTTATAGAAAATTAGAATAGTCTGCTTGAAATGAACTTACAACTTCTTTCACTACATGATGTTTTATCTGGTCATTCGTAGCAGTAATTACTGCTTTTTCCTTTTTATAATTTGTCTTGCAGAAAGAAGAACACACACCTGAGCTAGAACAAGGCGCAGTTAGAGCAATACAAGATCTCTATGATGTTATACATCATGATGTTCTTTCTCTAGATATGAGGTGTGAAAATGATGTCAATGTTCTCAAAATGGTGCAGTATATATAATTTTTACATTTATTATTATTTTTGTGGTCTGATTGTTCAGTTGATATCTTTTCCAGAGGTAATTTGGATGAATGGAATGAAATATCTAAAGCAAGGGCTGCAGGTCACCTGTTCTCTACCCTTAAGTGGCCAAAAGATCCTGAGCTAGTACGTTTGTTGATATTGATTTTTTTTGTCCTTGTGACATGTTTTCTTGTACTATTTGCTAAAAAAATCAACTTATTGGATGAAATGTATTCGGTTAGTGCCTTTTTGAAATAATGTATTTGCTACTGTGTCAATGCAGAAGGCCCAAGTAAGGAGGTTGCATTCACTATTGACGATCAAAGATTCTGCTGCAAATGTCCCCCGAAACTTGGAAGCCGGGCGTAGGCTGGAATTTTTTACAAACTCTTTATTTATGAAAATGCCCGAAGCTAAGCCAGTTTCTGAAATGTTGTCATTTAGGTGATAATGAATGCATGCCTACTCTATTTTATTATTTTATCATTAGTTTGACCTCCTCTTATCAGTTTTTTTTATTTAAATAAATTGTTTTTTCTTGCAGCGTTTTCACTCCATATTATTCTGAGGTTGTTCTTTATAGTCTAGCAGAACTTCAGAAAAAGAATGAGGATGGAATAACCATTCTGTTTTACCTCCAAAAGATTTTTCCAGGTATTTTTCTCTCCTTGGGACAAGTCAACAAAAACTAATTTATTATTTATAGTTTGTCGGTTTGATGTAAGCACACTTGCATGAGTTCTTATTCATCAAATAGTTGATTGGCTTCTGAGAGCCTTTCACTTTTATGTGATAGTTTTTACAAATTGAGTAGTGGGAATTAGTTTACTCCGGTTTTGATAACTTGTTTGTATTTCATTTCACCACATTTTTAGTGTTATGGTTTCAGCCTTTTCAATGAGTTCAGAGTAGGTCACTTTTCACTGGTTCTTAGTGGTTTCACAGCAGCACCAATTGCACAGTTTTTTGTGGTTTTGGTCTCTAGATTTATGTAACTGAACCTAAGACTATTAAGGGGTGTCATGGGTTGTAACCAGATAGTTGCAAATAGTGGCCTAGAGCTAGGACTTAGTACCTCTTGTCTTGCAAGACATGAGCTGAAGATGTCCTCTCCACTTGCCAGAATAACATTGGTTAGTTTAGCTTTTCGTTTAGAATTACCGAAGGGAACCAAAGCTATGAGTGGTGTTAGATTCCTTATGATTGAATGTACACTTAAAACTAAATGTTACTGTTCATCATCTGAGAGGAGGGCAGAGAGCCAAATCATTGTAGTAGTGACATAATGGCTGCAAGAGTAGGCTAGTGAAGTACTGTCCTCAGTTGAGTTCAAAGGATATTCATTGGATTTAAATAATGTTGAGGCTACATTTTGAAAATGGTATTAGACCATAATTTAATGATGCCATGTCTATTGGCTTGAAAGATGTTTTGGCTTAGTTTCTGTCTGTTCCTGCCTAAATAGATGCAACTTGGCGAATATTTATCAGTCTTGGGAATTATTTGCTACTTTTGTTCATTGTTTATTGAGTCAGTTAGATCAGTAAGCGTGCACTTAATACATATTGCTGTTTAGCTTAACTCCTAATTTTTCTTTATCTTTTGTCTGCTCACAATCTTCCTTGTCGACAGAGTTTGGCCGTTGTTATTTGTAGTTTTACTCGTTTGGATGAGAATGTGATGCTTGTGTTAAACTTTATTTCTTTGGTCTGTAAGAGATAATTAGTAGGCTTATACTATTCCTGTATAGTTTAGCTGTAGATCATCTTGCCGTCTTTTAGGAGACCTATATTTGAATCTTGATAGTGGCAAAATTGCAGGTTAAATTAGTTCTTTCCAATGTGCAGGATTTTAACATATTTGCATAAATAGGAGATGATCCTTAAAGATCATTCATTTTTAATTTTTTCAAGACTGTAGGATACAGATCATATTAATTTTTAGAGACTTGTATTTGATTAGTATGCTTGGTCCCAAGCACAAACTTGGTGCTCGGTACTGAGGTGGATACATCTCAATCCCACATTTAAGGTTGTAAAGTACGAGGAGAAAATGTAACACATGAGGCTGTACTTACCATCCAACTGTATCTCACTCACATCTCGCTACCAAACACCAAGCTCACTACCAAACGCCAAACTTGGTGCTTGGTACCTCATAAATAAATAAATAAATATATAAATTTATTTATTTATTTTGTTTTGCATGCCTTACTCCAGAGGTGTGGAATGTTTGTTCCTGTTCATACATTTCCTTAATTCTGTTGTATATTGTGGTAATCAGTTTTTTTGGGTAATGACTCAATAGTAACTTTTGCAAATAAAATGTTAGTTTTTCATCCCTGAGGTTTTCCTGTTGTTTCTTAATCAGATGAATGGAAGAATTTCTTATCTCGGATAGGACGAGATGAGAATGCACAAGAGTCTGAACTTTTTGACAGTCCAAATGATATTTTAGAGCTTCGCTTTTGGGCTTCTTATCGAGGGCAGACTTTAGCACGAACTGGTATTTTTTATTTTTCTCTATTGTTGGTCATTTGGACTTAAAAATTTAAATGTCTGAGTCTTGTGCTAATACATGTCAAGTTGTACGCTCCATCATTGTATATGTATATACAATTCTCCTTTTTTGTTGGCCTTCTTTTCTATTTATGTGTAGTCTTGACATTATGAAATATGTACTTACGTTATGATGAAACTTATGACCCAGTGTGAAGCTAGTAGACTGAGGTTGATCTTCAAGTCAAAATGGATCATAAATTTGAACTGGAAGAATTCGCATCCAAATTCTTCTAGAAATCTCTCTCATTAGATACACACTTATACAAACAAAGATACGTTTGGAAATGGTCCTTACAGGTTGATTCTTAAATCATGGTTCATGAGGACAAAACCAGGGACCATTGACTCGATGTCTCCTTTTGCATCCTGATCCGCACACTTTAATTGTCTAAGAATGAGAAATCATGTAATATGAAATTTATTTTTGTTATGGTCAACTAGTGTCAGGTTTTTATGAATAAATAAGTTTACACTGAAATAATTTGACAGATAGGTAAAAAGTTTTCAAATTACTTGATCTCTCTCTCTCTCTCTCTCTCTCACACATATACTTAAAGTCCATAGATCGATATTGAAGGAGCGGATTGTCCATATGATGGCCTATGGCTGAGTTCCCGTGAACATTAGCTTGAAAACAGACCTTGTAAATCATTTCGATGTAGTGTGTGGGTGGGCGGATCTAAATGGATGCTTTCACTCGGTGAAAGGCTCGACCTGCATCTAATTCGATAATACTGGATATGGATAAGGTATAAATGGGTAGAAGTCATACTTGAACTAAACTTGTTTAACTTGACTAATAAATGGGTTAGGTTAGGGGTAAGGGTTTTGAACCATTTAGGCTGACTTGACTTTATTAAAGAAAATCAAATAACTGCTTAAAATAAATTGTCTCGTAAATTAAAAAAAAAATGCATTGAACGTAGACTTTTGTTTAGTCACTTCAGCTATTCTTTTTTTCTTTTATTTATTTATTGATCATGCTAAACAACTAATATTATTGGTGAGAATGTTCAAACACATGCTCATTTATATGAGTGGTTAAGGAGTTTAGTCACCAGCATAAAGTTTTTTTCCGAACCAGCTACTTATATTGTGATCATACCCTCTTGTAATGTGGTTAGCTGGGTAGGGTGCCTGTAGCCTGATTGCCAACCATGTGGGTTCACGTTGAGGTTCTTATCCCGTTTAATAATTGGGTCGTATACGAGTTTATATGGCTAAAGCCGAACCGACCCACCTGTGCCCAATCTATCTGACTTGATTGCCATCCCTAATTGTTACTATAAATCCATCATCATTTTTCCCTGCACTACCGCCCAATGGCCTGAACATGTAATTTTTGTTTTTTATGTTAGAATGTCAAGTTGGAAGCTGGTTAGAAATCTTCTTTACTCTGGCTCTATTAAAAATAAAAATAAAAAACCCGGAGATATCTTGCTATATTACTGCTTACTTCACTGCAATGGTCAAAGCTTAAGGTGCTTCCAACTATTTTACATACAGTGGGACTTTGATTAGTTTGTTTCTTTCTCGGTATACACGACCACATAAAATTGACGTCCTACGTTTATTTTAATCAACGCAGTTCGTGGGATGATGTACTATAGAAAAGCCTTGATGCTGCAGAGTTATATGGAGAACATTACACCCGAAGGTTTGTTTATGGTTGCATACTTGCCTTGTAATCGCACCGCTTCTAAGCACTATGGTTTCTTATCTTCTCCAGAACATTCAATAGGGCCTTGGTTAACAGAAACACAAGGGTTTGAGCTATCCCCTGAGACTCGGGCACAAGCAGATCTGAAGTTCACTTATGTTGTCACATGCCAAATATATGGAAAACAGAGGGATGAACGGAAGCCAGAGGCTGCAGATATTGCATTATTGATGCAACGGTATGTATGTAATATTGTTTAAAATAAAAGTATCCAACTACATCTACCATGTCTCGGATAAGGTTTGTTTCATTTTGCGTGACTGAAAATCTGGAGTTTGAGATGGCTAATATTTTTTTATTTTATGCATTAGGAATGAAGCACTTAGAGTTGCTTATATTGATGTTGTGGAAAATATGAAGGATGGGAAACCTCACACAGAATACTATTCAAAACTTGTCAAGGCTGACATTCATGGAAAGGATAAGGTTAGCTAATTTCTTTCATTGTGTAGATCTTTCTTCTTTTATTTCCATTTTTTCTATTTCTTTATTGGATTTACTCTCCCAGATGGACCATTTGTATCCTGCTCCTTGCCCTCTGGAGGGTGTGAATCATGCAACTGTCACATCATACCTAGATTAGGAACAGAATCATTGGGAATCATTAACAGCCAGTCACAAGTTCTCCTTGAATGGATTGAACAGGCCAATCTTCTAGGAAAATACACAACAAAGTTCATAGTTGGAAACTAAACTACGTTGCTTCATCTATTAGACTTGCATATATTTAGTTTGTTGATAAATACTTCATATCCTTCGGCATTAGATTTGTGGCCTTCTGATAGCAAACAATAATTTCATATCATACCACAATTATAACTTGATAGCATCTTTACAAAATAGATCCTGTCCCCTATCCATGTCGTCTTAGCGTAAACCACCCTAATGACATGTTTAATTTAATTTCGATGATTTTGAAGGATTTACAGGAATGTCTGAACCTTATTATAGATTTACAGGCTCTTATGACCTTTTGTTATCTTTTAAAATGCGTAGGGATCTATATGTAATTTTCCATATTGAAAAAATACCCAATATAAGCTTGAACTTTGAATATCTTTAGATTGTCTAATGGGAATCTTCCTCTTTATTTCTTTTTGCTTTCCTGTTTGCTGCCTCTAAAACAAACTTTCGTTTAGTTTGGGCTGGCACAATGCCATCCCTTGTATAATGCTTGCTATGGGACAATGAAAATGGCCTTAAAAGGTGGTGGAATTGCCACCGGTGAGCCCCAGCAGATTCTTCTTTTTCATAACCAAACTCTCTTCGCACTTTGATTGTTGAAGATCTGAGTCGGAAATACCATAGAATTAACATGTATTTGAAGTGTATAAATGATATGTAGAAGAGTAAGAGTTGTACTTAATAAAGTCCTTCCTGTTTGTTTCTTGTCCTCTTATGTCTCAACAAACTTCTTCCGGCTCTTCTTTTTCCTTTCGTTTCCTTTTCTCTTTATTCTGGTTTGGGCCACACTGTTAATCATGATCTACATACCCTAAATATGAGTATGAAATATCAGGTAAATTGTTGTACCTTTGACCTGGGACATGGGTGCAAATGGGTGGTTCTTTTAATGGCTTCTTGTCTTTCTTGTTGCTTTTAGGATCCTCTTTTCTCCACAGCACTACATAAATTGTTGTCTTTCTTGCAGGGATGTTTTTAGGTACTTGAAATTTTAATCATTTTTTGTTTGTACTAGGAAATCTATTCTATAAAATTGCCTGGGAATCCAAAGCTTGGTGAAGGTAAACCTGAGAATCAAAATCATGCAATAGTATTCACTCGTGGGAATGCGATTCAGACTATTGACATGAACCAGGTTTGTTAACATTTGCTGTTGCTTTTGTTGAAATAATAAATAAACTTTTCAAACAGAGTGTTATATCTTTGTAGTTATTTCCTTTTCAGCTTATCAATTTTCAATTGAAATTTCTAATTATAATATAAAAAAGATATGTATTTCTTGGGTAGACTGTAGTAACGTGTGAAACATGTAAGTAATTAATTTTCTTAAGAGCTGATTGAATATGATATATCTTGAAATCATGCAGCTAACAGCTAATTTTCCATTAAGTGTAATAAAATTGAGATATACTAGGTACACCCTTCAATATACTTTAAGTGCGATTGAGTTCTAGTGTTTCCTCTCTAACACTGTATTGATGGTTTTTGGTAAGGGTCAGAATATGATTCCTATTGGGCCTTGAAGTTAGGGATTGGCTATGAGGCCTCCGTCCAAATCTGACCTAATTTTTCTTTTTTAGATTTCTAAAATCACTCTTTGTAGCTGTTATGTTGGGTGTGGATCCTTTAAGTAGAACTACTGATTCCTTATAGGACTCATAAACATATACTTAAGAACCCAAATCATTAAAGTGGAATGAACGCGCGTGCGTTTGCCCAAGTGCATGCATGGGCGTGCTTCATTTGTTTTAAATCCTCTTTAGAAATTCGTGGTCAGTAAGTTTTAAATGTGGGTTGCTTTGTTACCATGTTTCAGTCCTGTCACTACTTTAGAACTCCTAAGTTGTGGTGAGAGTTGAGGGTTATAATTTTACACTCTACATGTCAAGTTGTCTTCAGATTACCAATTTAAATTACAGTGAATTAGAGATTTACTATTTTTAAATTGTTTTATGCAGAACCACTGTTACCCACCATACACCCCCAAAAAAAAGAGAGTAGAAATGCTATTGAGATTAATTTCCCATTTATAGCTGATGGAATCATTTATTAAATTTCTTGTGTAGATTGAATGTCCGTTTCAACTAGATTTGTTGGTATTGTATTATGCACAATACTTTTCTTATCAATAGCATCTGTAAATTTAGTTTTCACAACTTATGTGCGTTAATTCTTGGAAGGATAATTATTTTGAAGAAGCTTTGAAAATGAGAAATCTTCTTGAGGAGTTCAATTGCAAACATGGTCTTCGAAAGCCGACAATTCTTGGTGTTAGAGAGCATGTTTTCACTGGAAGGTAATTATCTGATATTTGTAGTGCCTGTCTTTAGCTGTTAAGAGTACCTGGCCCATTCATTCATCTTGCTTGTTGAATGATATGCAGTGTTTCATCTTTAGCTTCATTCATGTCTAACCAAGAAACAAGCTTTGTGACGCTAGGTCAGCGTGTTCTTGCTAGTCCATTAAAGTAAGTCTAATCTCAAGAATCTTATTATTTTGTTTTATTTAATACTTAATTTTCAAAAGTCTCTAATTTGATATTGTCAACAATGTATAGGGTGCGAATGCATTATGGGCACCCTGATGTTTTTGATAGAATATTTCATATAACAAGAGGTGGTGTTAGCAAGGCATCTCGGATTATAAACATCAGTGAAGATATCTATGCTGGTAGGATTTAACTGAAAAACTCGTACTTGTTTGTTCCTTCAGTAATATACTATTTTGGTCAGGTTGTCATTTTAGCACATCTTTTCAATAATATAATCTAACTGAACGTAACTCTTGGCAATAATATTTCTATAATTATCATATGTGTGTCTGAGTGGAAAAGACGGATCAGTGATTAACTTTATTAGCTGTATGCATGAGTAAACAATATTAAGTTCATGGTTGGGGATTACTTAATTTTGCTGTAGTGTGAATATAAAGGTGAAAAGTTGAACGCGCAGGTAAATCTGTGAACAATTGATCGTGGAGGACTTCAATATATGAACTAATTCTATCATTTTCTATCCTTCATTATTGGTTTGATTTCTTTTCGTGCTTTTGTGGACCTTGAGAAGAGATGTAATTGTCAGAGCTTGTTATCCTTGCAAATTGCAATATGTAATTTTCTTATTCACGTCCGTATGGTTTTACATTTAAAAAACCGAGTAGCTTGTGTTTGTAGTGATATGTGTCATTTGACTATTTCCCTCATCAATGTCCAAAGTTCTGATCTGGTTGTGTTGCACTTTCTGCTCGCATTGATTTCTTCTGCTTGATATCTACAAATTTTTGTCCAGTTATCAATTGAGATAATATTAAAAGATACTTTGCTGACATTCTGCTGTTACTTGCAGGTTTTAATTCTACACTGCGTCAAGGCAATGTTACACATCATGAGTACATCCAGGTATCATCTGTATTCTTTTGTTTATTATTTATCAACCAAATGTTAAATTTCTTACTTTCCTTTATAGGTTGGGAAAGGAAGAGATGTTGGGTTAAATCAAATTGCTCTTTTTGAGGGAAAGGTAGCAGGCGGCAATGGTGAACAAGTTCTTAGTAGGGATGTTTATAGACTTGGGCAGCTCTTTGACTTTTTCCGCATGATGTCATTCTATTTCACCACAGTTGGATTCTACTTTTGTACTATGGTATGACTTTCTGAAGTGCATGGCAAATCTTTTCATTACATACTCTGTGTATTGGTCTTTAAGCTGAATCAATATTGTTGGAATTGTTTCATTGATGTGGTTCTGGCTTCTTATTTTCATCTTTTTCATGTTAAATGGTACTTAGGAAAGTAGTGGTCTTATTCATTAAGAGTTATTATGCTCTTTACTTGTAACATATTCAGACTATGTAAAGTTTAACCTATATACTGTAGAATTTCATATGACATTTAGAGAAAGCTGAAGCATAATCCTTAATGCTTGCCAACTTGCTGGCATCACTCTATATGCATAGTCAAAGTTTATATCATGTACTTAATGCCTATTGCTTTTGAATAAACATCACTTTGCACTCGATCAGGTATTAGACTCATTTTATTTTCAGGCCATTTCTCCCGTTTAAGTCAAAATGACTGTCTTTTCTAATCCCCATCTTGTATTTTGCTCCTGTAACTGGCATCGGTTTGAAAAATAAGGCACGCTATCATGGCTTCAGATATAGATCTCCCAGATATTTGTTTTCCATAGCAATGTTGCATGTCAAAATTCTGAAGCTGACCCTGATCTTTTAGTTGTGAAGTTATTTTTTTTCTGTTCTAAAGCATCACAATCCTCATCTTTTTTGCAGTTAACTGTGCTTACTGTGTATGCTTTCCTTTATGGAAAAACATATCTTGTAAGTTGTTTTTCCCCTTCTCGATTTATTTATGTGTAAAATATCTGATAAATAGTCAATCTAATAAAATATAGTGTCCTGCAATTTGCTTTGATTTGTTTAACTTTCATGTACTTCTTTTTTATAAAGCCTTCTCATTGTGTAGATTATACTATTAATGGCTGTGTATGCTCTCCAAATTACAGAAGGGGCTACCTGTTTATTAGTTTAGTATCTGCGTGATGATTAGCTCAGACAAGTTTGCAGTAAGCTTGCATTTTGTAGTCCAATCAAGGTTTCAGCACTGTGCTCCAGCTCCAGGTTATTATTAGTTGTCTACTTTGCCAGAAATCCAAGCAATCAGGGGGAGAAAATGGGAGGCAAGCTGATATAATGTAGCTATAAATCTTCTTAAAGTTAAGCATAAGACAACTTCAACGCCTATTTGAAGTTCAAAAGCTCAGATCATGACAATTGGTCCTCTTGTTTGAAATTTCAAATAATGTCTCCTTGATTACCCTACAGTTTTATTGTTTTTCTGAGGAACTATGGGCTAGGTTACCCCGACACCTCGTCTTGGCTCGCATATCTGTCTGGGCTAGGTTACTCCGACAATCCTTGGACACTGCTGATTTCCTTATTATCCACTATTTTAGAATCTGCTTTTGACTTGAGAAGTCAAGAATTCCGGAAAAAATCTGACTCATAATGTAGGCTAGACTAATTTACTGAGGGGGTACTCCATCCAACTATTCTGCATCTATAACGGAAAGCCGCGTGAGTGAAGGACCCGTCATGTATTCAAGGCGAAGGTCCATGTGGACGTGAGGATCCTGTTCTATTGAAAGAATAGCTTTTATTCGGACGTGTATTCAATTATGTAATACATGTTTTAGTATAAAACACTCATCATTTACTTTTTGGATGTATATCTTATACTTCACATCCACCTCGTGCAAGACATAGTCAAGTTCGTTTCAGCCCGTGCTCATTTCAAAGGTATGATTTAAAAGAGCCAATTAGGTATCAAGTTAAATAAAGAGCGGTTTCCCTATGTATAATCTACTTAATAAATGAAACATGAAAATGTTAGGAACTTTAGTTTTCATGAATCATGACATGTAAAACAAAATCAATCTTGTGTATTTACTAATTCCAATATGTATATATAGTTATGTGAGTCATGTCTCTGTATTTTACCTTTTACAAATTTGTTGTGTCCTTTATTCGCACCCGTACCTGTGTAACATACGTTATGCTGAAAGTACATGTAAAGGAAATAAAAAATTGTGCTGATATCACCTTCACATGTTAATTACAGTTGTGATTCGAAAATCATATTAATATCAAGGTTTTAAATGTCGGATGTCGGGTTCATGTCGGACGGCTGAAATTCATGTCGGATAGCGGAAATCGGGGGACATGGACTAAATATCGGATTGCCATATCTGGTGATGCACATATATATAATATCATGTCCTAAATGTAATCTAGGCATTCCTAAATTCAATATAAGCATAATTTATAAATTCTAGAGGCGGTGCTGGCGATGGGTGGATTCCGACGTCGCAGGGAGGCAGTGCCGGCAACGGGACGTCGCAAGGAGGCAATGCCGCCTTGCAGGGGCTCTTCTTCTTCGTTTGCTCGGGTTCTTCTTCGTCTGCTTGGGGTCCTTCGGATGAGTCACTGACCACCCTTTTCCCTTTATCTCGACGACGGGATACCCAGCCGCTCTCGGGTTCGGTTGGGGTTCGGATTTCGGGGTGCAACGAGAGATGAACGACGGGGTCCGAGATGGAGGTGGGGGAAGGACGTCGTCGTTCACGAAAGGAGTGATCGGTTTTCAAGTCCGCTGTAGCCCTAATTTTTCTCTTTTCTTTCAATCGGGTTCATAAAAAAGGCTGATTTTTTAAGATTGAAAATCGGCCAATATGCCCTATATGGCCTCGATATTTCCGAGTAGGCCCTGAAAACCTACATACGAGTTGAAAACGCCCATGTTGTGTCGCTCAAGTCCTCAAACCGACATGTTGGCCGACATGTCGGACATGTCGGCCGACATTTAAAACCTTGATTAATATTATATTAGTTAATATTTTATTGACCAAATTCGACTTGCTTTCGCTGTCGCTTACCAAAGTGGGATAGTCTTGTGTGGTGTATGCGCGACTGTGATTTTCTTGCATCTAATGATAATATTTGTATACTCAAGAATCAATTATTGCTCCATATTGGTTAGGCTAAGCGCTATCCCAGACTAAGTGCCACTGGGATGGGGGGCTTTGCCTGGCTGAAATGATGTGACGACACCTGCTAAATCATTGGAGGCCACCTTTATAGTAAAGAGAGACTACCTTCACAATCCCACGACACTTGTACATATACGAGATATGGAAACGGTATGAACATGTATGTGAATATAAGTGATGTATATGAAAAGAACATTGTATATCTGTATGGTGGACTTAATTGCAATGGTGGTTGAGGAGTCACCAAATCCAGTTACTATAAAAGATTTCCAAGTTAAGAAGATGGACAGGTTTTATGAAATGCATACAAGTCACATGAAACTATGGGCTACCATTCATGTGTTGGAACTTCAACTCTTTAATCTCGGATACATATATTATACATCTTTGATATGTTTAGCATTTATTCTGAAGTTTTTGGATGTTAGGTATCCTTTAAGTGCCCATCAATTGCTGAACTATCAAGTACTTATTGGAGACGAATACCTATTTTGCTTATTGATGCATACATGCAAAACATAGGTTATTGTGGATATTGACCACACCCTGAACAGGGGGCGCGTCATGACTCCAAATTAATATAGTCATTCTCATGCACAAATAAGGTACCATATATAATTGTTCTCGTGAACTCAGGAATTAAATGAGCTAAAATATTGAGGAACCAGGGTAAAGATCTCTAGTTTGTTGTTCTTGGATAGGAGTAGTATCATGTTGGGTAACCACTTTTGAATTACTCTTTCCAGCAAGAGTGAATGTAGAATTGAATTATCTTTTTTGCACAGGATGTAGCAAAGGTTCTTTAAGTCTCAAGTAAAAGCAGTTGATTTAATTAGAAAGTAAGTGCTATTTTAATTAATATGAACATGAAGTTATGATTTCAAGTTATGAAAGAAGAATAAGAATACAGTGCACTAAAATAGAACATTAAAAATTTAGTTCTATACTAGAGAAGGCTATATGAAGGAAAGCAATTATGTAAATATAAGCTGAACAATATTGGTATCCTACTGTCTTTATGGGGGGCCATGGCCTATGTTAGACCCCCCACATATCCTGTTGTCTTTCAGGCTGTTCCACTAGCAATCATTTTTATGTTCTTGAACTAATATCTCTCTAACCACATTCGGTTTGTATTAACCCAAATCTCATATAGGATAGTTTTGCCTCTTTAAGAAATCCTTGCTCTGACATTTCATCCAGTAAAGTTCTTGTATTGAAGATAGAAATTTGTGGAAGACTTGCATAATTGTAGCTGGTTCTATATAATAAAATTATAAATTATCATGAAAAAGAGGCATTTGGCACCTTAATTGTGCAATTGAAGCTTTCTCATTCCTCAGTATTTGTGCAATAGTTGATTGCACTATAGTATATATTTAGATGGACCACAGGTTTCCAGTTTAAAACATAAATTGGCGCCTCCAGAGGCATGAGGTTGGACTTTAATCCAATGATGAGAGTATACCGAAGAAAACAATTTGTTCTTATTTTTCAGAATACACAGGCTTGAACTTGAGCCACTTTTGAAATGGACCATACTGTTGGTGGCATAGGCCAGAAATTTAGAACTAAGGTATTCGTAGTAGTTCTTTTAGTTTCTTAATAGTATTATTGATTTTAATTTTGTACTTATCGAGTGCGAGTCATTTGATTGAAACTTCCTGTTCGTTCAGAGGGATATCTGCTTCTACAACATACAATGTCGTATTTATATTTACGTTTCTATACTTATTTGGTCAATATTCTTCGTGTATACACAAGATTACCTGCTTCAGGTATATGACAACATTTATCCAACATTCCTGAAACATAAATGTTAATTATAAAAGCTCAGCTATTAGTTCATTTCTTACTTTATCATTCAAGTTGTTGCATGAAACATTACTACAATTTAACTTTTCTCCTCAGGCTTTATCTGGAGTTGGCGAACAAATTCAGGATAGAGCTGATATATTGGATAACACTGCATTAGATGCTGCTCTCAATGCACAGTTCCTTTTCCAAATTGGGCTCTTCACAGCTGTTCCAATGATATTAGGTTCCATCCTTGAGCAAGGTTTTCTGAAGGTATAGGTTCTCACTTTTCTTTTTCACTTCATTATTATATTATACTACTATAAAGCTTTGATCCTAAATCTCTATATGTTTGTCTTACAATCATTTTGATGTAATTAGAACCTAAAGATGTATTTGGTTATCAAAGTAATTCTTTTTGCAGAATCTCAATAAATGACTGTTATGAAGTCACGTGGTACCTTATCACATTATGTACCTTGTGAAAACAGTTTGTCGATTATTTCAAGGACTAAGTGCCTTCATGTTTAGGGCTATCCTGTGATCTGAAACCAAACTATGTTCATTATTGGACCCTGGTTTTTATCTGGAACTTTAGACAAATCATTCAGAGTCAGGGTCAAATTAATTGACCTGCGACTACTTACAGATTGGTTCCTTGTTTGTATGAACCTGTGTGCTGTCCTAGGTCAATAACAAATTTAGTTGAGACTGAAGATTTCGAGATGTATCTGATAACGTTTGTAAGTTCTAGTGGACTACAAGCAAAATTAACTCGCGCAATGCTGCAACATTAGTATGAGCATTTCATTTAAAAATGCATCGTGCAACTAATTACTAAGAGTATAGCACGTTACACCAGAATAATACTAACATATGCCGAATATCAGAATGCTTGAATACAAAGTGGGTTTAAAATTAATTTAATTAAATGTTTTAGGTCTAAGAATGACTTTGGAAGTGGATGACATTAGAACTAGTTTTTTTTTGTTGGGTGGTTTTTTTTTTTTTTGGGGGGGGGGGATGGCGGGGGGTGAGGTGGTGGGGTTTAAAATATTGGTTTATAGACAAATAACTCTTTTGGAAGTGGGCAAGTTTAAAAATAAATGGGGATAAAACTTTGAGTTTAATCCATCTATTGTTCATGATACGATATTAGTACGAACAGAGCCAACAAAATAATAGGTTAAGCATTTTGTTCAAAATACACCATATTACCAACAAAAATATATTAAACTATGTCAATATACTAATTTGTACCATATATGGAGCTTTTTAAGTTGGTAGTGATTTTGGAAGTGGGTAGGATTAATAATAATGTGAGTAAAACTTTGGGTTCATTGAGAAATTATCCTTTCTGGAAGAGGGCTCATTTAAAAATAAATAGGGATAAGACTTTCAGATTTTGTTTATGGGCGAAAGAGTCTTGAGAAATGGGTGGGCTTAAAATAAATTGGGATAAAACTTTGATTTATAGATAAAAAATCCTAATCAAATTCTGGGAGTAGGTCAGTTAAAAAATGAATAGGGAACTTTGGATTTACAGGCAAACACCAACTTTTATTGTGGGTGTATAAAACTAAATTGGGGTCAAACTTTGGATGTAAGAAAAAGCCACAAAAAACTTTGGGTGTAAGAAAAAAGCCACAAAAATAAATGCCCACTCCGTGACTCGATCCCAATACTTCCCCAAAGACATTGGACAGTAGTTCCAGTAGGCTAGCTTGTACACTGATTAAGTGTCTTAGGTGATGTTTGGTTTGATGGTGTTGGAGCTATATGCGGTTCTCCAGGGTATACAGGAGTTTAATTTGGCAGTGTTACAATTCCCAAGTGTTGTAACAACAAAAAATCCTCAAAATAAATGTGTTGCAACAGCACCCAAATTGATGTGTGTTGCAACATGTGTTACCATGTCATTTTTCTTTTTTCTTATTTTATTTACTTTTTCCTCTATAGTTTTGGATAAATAACTTGTGTTCCAACTTCAAATTTATCCTCTCTTTGGATACAATGCCTTCTAAGATAAAGACTCTTAGACCTTAAACTATTTATTGCATACTAAGATAAAGACTCTTAGACCTTAAACTTTTTATTGCATTCCCTTTATATACTTGAATTTTTTTTATTATTTTTAGGTGCAAACTAAGAAATATGTTAGACAAAATTAAAAACTTTTTTATAAAAAATATATCTTGTAATATAAATTGAACGAAAATAACTTTGTTGGTAAAAAAACATTTTCAGTAATTTTTGCAAGTTCCTATAATTTAATTGATGAAATTCGGGAAAAATTTGTGAAAGTATTCTAAAATGAATAAGAAGAAATTACTAATTTTGTAAGAAAAATTATAAAAATAGGTAAATGAAACTCACAAAATATTATGCAGAAAATTAATCTTTTAAATATATTGAACAAAGTTTTTTTACTTATAAAATATATAATTTTCAAAAATTTTGAAGGCAGAATTCAACTATTTTTTTGTTAAAGAAGTATTTTTTTAAAATGATTATATTTTCTTATTCATATTAGGAGGAATCCATTATTTATGTATCTGTGTGTTTACAGCTCCATGCAAGCAAACATTGATTTTATCTCACACCTAGTGGAATCAACATGTCACCCAAACAATAGAATGCAACTCCGACGCATGTAGTTGGACCTTGTTACTACAAATGTATTTGTAAATCCAACTATATCAAACCAAACACACCCTTATAATTGTTTTATATATATTTAAAGTTAACTGGGATGAACTGTAGGTAAGCACTGTTCATCCGAGTTAACTTTAGTATATGTATAAATTTGGGTCCAACCTGGTTTTTACTTTGCCAACCTTGCACCAAAATCTAGACCTGCGAAGTTCCTATTCCCTTTCCAGCCCATGCATTGTTGAGGGTGCTGTAACCTTTCTGACGGTGTGCAGATCTTACCCTTTTAAGCCATGTGTAATTGAGAGTCGGAAATTCTATGTCCTGACATATTATCGGGTCATGCATATTTGCGAGTGTCAAAGTCTACCTATAATGCTGCCCCTGGATCCAACACAACACCAGGCTTATATATACTTGAGGGCATCCTCTTATGCCTTTACTGCTCTCTGATTCTGCTTATTCCCTCTGTTCATATTTTATTACTAAAATAATTTATCAGCAGGAATAACTCCCCTATGATGCTTTTAACTGCAAGAAATTTACTCCAAGCATACCAAACAAAATTGCTGACATGAAGTAATGCTGCATACATTACATCATAATACGGATGCTTATATTTGTGCAATATATGTGTAAGTAGAGGGATATTTAGTTTTTTCCCCATCTTGAGAAGTTCCAAATAGAAACCATTTCGTTTTCATATTTTAAATATTTGGAAGCTCACTAGGAACTGATTCGGTCCAGTGGCTTAGGGTTTTATTTTTACCACTATGGATCAAATTGTTAAAAAAGAAGAAGATACCTACTGTTATTTTTGAAACCATTGATTTTTTAACTACTAGTTACATCCTGTGTTACCTTGGTACTTCTATCGTACCCGCCACGTACTCGTACCTGACACATGTCGTATCCGTACCTCTAGCCAAGGTTTTAAATGTCGGATGTCGGGTTCACATCGGATGGCTAAAATTCATATTGGATAGCAGAAATCAGGGATATGTCGGGGGACATGAAAAAAATATTGGATTGCCATATCGGATGGTGTGCATATGTGTAATATAAATATCATAAATAAAATCTAAATGGACTTAAAAAATTCTATTGTCTAAACATATAAAAGAGTAAATAACTTATGATGCTTAGGGTTGATGTTGAAGGAAAGAGGTGATAAATCTGATATTAGCAGTTAAGAAGAGAGAAGATCGCCCGATATTGATGTCGAAGGAATAACTCGGAGAAGAGACCGATGAGATGTTGAAGGAGAGAAAAGATGAGCGACGGATATTATTTCGATCTTTTTTTCCATTTCCCTTAACTTATCGTTTTTTGTCTTTTTTAATATTAAGACAGTCAAGAATTTAAACTCAAACCTGATTAGACAAACATAACCAACAAAATAAAAAAACCAGTCAATTTTTCAGACTGAAAAAGACATAACTGATATAGCACCCGACATATCCGCCTGACATATCCGACATACCCCTGATATATCCGACATGAACCCTAAAAACGCAATATGCATTGAAAAACTCTATATCGTGTCGGTTGGCCCCTAAATCCGTCATATCGGCCGAAGTTTAAAACACTGTTTCTAGCTGATACTTCATGGACACTCCTTAAAATATGC